>OX377619.1:148866290-149126760 GCA_947397865.1 Polietes domitor | reverse complement strand
TTATACACAAATTTAGATAGAAATAATCAAGTAGCTTACAATATTGAACAAGTAGAGTAAATATCAACATGTGGCATAATGAATATTAACAGGTTGTATGAATGTAAATATCAACAAGTGGTTTGAAATTATACATTCATACATGTGTGTCGAATAAAATAGTAACTGAACTATTAATTTGTTTCAAAAGTATTTTTCCCAATTCGTACTTTTAAGGGATAAAATGGGAATAGAGGGTTAAAAATGGTACAAACCAAACGGTTTCACCTAGAATAATGAAATTCGGTGTACACATTCCTCTGATTGCGTAGACACATAAAATGAACGGATTTTTCAAAATTCGTACTTTTTGGGGTTAATATTATAAAGGGGATAAAAATAACCGCAGACAGAGTTATATTCCTCTGATTGCCTAGACACGAAAAATAAAAGGTTTTTTCCAAATTCGTACTTTCTAGGGATACAATTGCCGCAGAGGGATAAAAATAGTACCAACTAAACGACTACAGCTGGAATGGTGAAATCCGGTGTATACATCCCTTTAATTGCGTAGACACGTAAACAAAAGAGATTTTAGAAAGTCGTACTCTTAAGGGGGGTAAAATAGAAAAAAAGGGATAAAAATGGTATCAGCCAAATGGCCGCAGCTAGATTCATGGATTTCGGTGTATACATTCCTCTGACTGCATAGACACGCAAAATAAAAAGATTTTCCACATTCGTACTTTTTATTTTTATGCCATTAACTGGTTGAATCATGAAGTTAGGTTATTTTTCCAATATTTGTATTTGTTTGGTTTGGCTATATTAAAAAATATATATATTTTCCTGTAATATTACTGCACTTCTACGAAAACCGACAGCCTCTGTGGAATGCAATCCATGGTGGAGGGTATAGTATACTATATGGAACGAAAGTATTTTATTTTAATTCGAAAAAGTTATATTTCCTTACAAAGAAGAAAATATAAGTATTCATTCTGTGCGACGCACAGAGGGTTGAAATTGCCAAAAATTTAGATTAATTCGGGGAAGCCTTCGGTTCAGGTAATGTTTATATTGTTTCAATATTTATTCGATAATCAGTAAAAGAAAACAAAATTTGAGTACAATTTACTGGAAAAATGGTTTTCCTGGAAAATAAATTAAAAATCCGTCTGTATATATAATCTTGTTATCGAAGTACAAGTCGCAATTATTATCCAATCCCAACGGAACTTGGTAAAGCTAATTTTTTCGCATCAATGATGGACGCTATTAAATTTGAAGCAAATCAGTTCAGATTTAGATATATCTTCCATACAATGTTACTCCCGATTTGACTTCTTTCGCTCTAGATACCACATGTTTTAACCGATATTGTTCAAATTTGGTGCAACACGTTACATTTCAGCTAGAAACATTTATGGTGAAAGTTGGTCACATCGGTTTAGATTTAGATATAGCTCCCATAGAAATGTCGTTCCAGATTTGACTTTTCCGCTCCAGCAACAAAATTGTTTACCGAATTTGGTGACATTTGCTCATTTAGAACAATGTTTCGAATGTGTCCGGCATTAAACTGTTACAGAAATTTTAATTCATCTAGAATTGATAGTTAATTACTTGAAATAGGGTAGAAGATGCAGGGTATCACATAGACGGCATTACCCGACTGTACTCTTTCCGTAGTTGTTATACCCTAAACCACTTCGTTTTTATATGGGGATGTTTATAAGATTAAGATTTATTGTGCGACTTGGAACCTCATTCTGCTTCTGTGAATGATTTTCATTAGAACTAATTGTTTCATTTAAGTGTTAAGTAAATAAAAATACTTATTTTTCATTACAAAATACTTAAATATTAAGTTTTCGTTATAATCTAAATTCCAGTTGTACAATAAAACTGAATGTATAAGCACCCATAAAGAGTGACTATTTTCACAATCTATTTAATAAAATAAATTGGCACAAAAACGCGCAACATGTAATTGCGGAATATTGAAGATAACACATTGTAATTTAATTAGAAATTCACCATCTGGCGGTATATTACAGAATTCACATTTAAAACTCCACATATATTTTAAAAATACCTTAAATTTAGACATATTTTCAACAATTTTTTAAAAATGTTTCTGAAATACTTTCGTTAAAACATTTTTTTGTAAAATCACTCTAAAATACCTGAACTTGAAGATTCTATAATCTAAGTGCTACTTTTTTCAATGGCGAAAAAGATATTAACCTTTCAGAATTGTTCGCGTAAAACTCAAAGCATGCATGAATTTAAGGCAGTGCAACTGTAAAAGTAAACAACACATGTCATTGATATTTTCGGTAGTGATCTAGAATTGTATATTCTTTAATGGTATAATAAAAATTTTTCAAAAAAATAAATTTTGATTTTTGAATTAATCTCCATTTTTGGCGATTTCAACCCTCTGTGCGACGTGGTGAAATTCTATGATAATCTACCCATGACCGTTAGTCGTATATATCATGGATTTTATATAAATTTTTATTATGGGCTTCTGCACTAAAAAATTATACATACTTCATTATCAGGCATTAGCAGCTGAAATATTTTTGAAGTACTATTGAGTACTTCATTGCAATTGTGTCATTTTAGCATTGAGAATTTTGTTATAAAATTATTGCCTTTGGGATACATAACGAAAAGTCGAACTTTGAGCTTCCCACAAAAATAACTATTTTTGAAGTTTTCTTGTCTGTTCTCTCCTAAATTTCACTAGATGACTTGTAAAATTATATCACATCTCAGCTCCTATCTTCTATAAGCAACATCGTGTTTTCGGGCAAGATCTATGTGAAATTCTATTTAAATTGAACTAGATTTCTTTACAATAAATTTTTCGAATTCTCCCACTGTGCAGTGTTTACTGTGAAACCTTTCAACAATTTCGATTGAAAGCGAATGTTTCATGCTGGTGTGTCCTAGAATGCAAAACATGATGCTTTCAATTTTCATTCCCCAAAAATGCCAAATAATACTAGTTGAGGTTTTCCACTTGCGAAAATTCTGTCACGCACACACACACAGAGAATGCTTTCATTTAATGCTATTCAATATTGAATATTTTTGTAGATAGCCGAAAAAGCTAAAAACAACAGCATACAATATCAAAGGAAACATCCTTGAAAATGGTGCGGGGTTTTCAAAAACACAGCTCGTTTTTTACGGGAATATGTGAATGCCTGGCTATCTGCTCATCTTACGCTTATTGCATATTTTACAATTCATTTCTATTTAAGAGGACTAAAGTATGGGCGACAACAACCGCAGTAGCAACAAACCGAATAACAACAGGCAGGACAAGGCTACCGAATTTCTTTTGTTCAATATCAACAACACTTCGAAATCTACACCACAAAGGGGATATATTGAGGCTACCAACTTTCCCTATTCCAAATGTGCATCCTTTGGGAAGCGGACAAAGGCAAAATATGTCCAAGTAAAAACAAAATGTAATCCATTCAACAGATCATGTTGCTGCTGTCCTGTAATCTGCTTGTTTTCGAGACAAACAACGGCAGCAACGACAACAACAGTTCGGCCACAACAACAGCCAGTACAGCCAGAAACTGTGTGGCACATTCTTCACTGCAGTTTTAATTGTGCTCTCGCATGTCCTGGCTCACAAACACACACGCACACACTCACCCAGCAAACTTTAACATCAACTAAGATTCACTCACATATACAAAGCACACATTTCTCCAGCATTCACTCATTCATGGCCAAACAAAAGGATGTGCTCTACACCACTACTACAAGATGGCCGATCACAAAGTCCTTTTGCACAAGGAATGCAAAGTATGTCAGTTGGGGTTTTGGCCATGTATGTGTATTGTGTTCACAGTACTTTTGAATATGAAATCAAACGAACTCCTTCCTTGCACACACCCATACATATACACTCTCATAATGAGATAACGATGGTCAGTTTTCACAAAAGTTCAAAAGGACGAGCCGATGATGAGAAATTGTCTACATTCTAATGAGGCTTGTGTGGCAACTTGTAACACTGAATCAATGTTAATTATTAGTAATCGTAACCACAAAGAGAGAAGATTTTGCCAAGGATAACAAGGACATTTCTATGGAAATATTTGCAGTAATTCGGTAGAAGAATGTATTGATGAATGAATGGTTGTGATGAATTAGTTAGACACACAGACAGCCCTTCATCATATTTACATGTGCATCTGTGTACATATATATTTTGGAAATCTGTATCACACAAATGCAAACGGGATTGTATAGTCGAACATGTTTGGTATTGCTATATATTATGTTGGACGTAACTATTTTGAAAATTTTTGAATTTCCCCACCCAACTCCAGAGTCCGCACTTGAAACCCATAGAAAATATTTGGCCTTATATCGAGGTTAAGGTGAGAAATCACAAAAGTATTGCAGGAAAAATGCGAAAAAATATGATAGAAGCAAACGCTTAGATAAAGAGTGATTTTTTTGAGGTTAGGATTTTCATGCATTAGTATTTGACAGATCACGTGGGATTTCAGACATGGTGTCAAAGAGAAAGATGCTCAGTATGCTTTGACATTTCATCATAAATCGTCTTACAAACGAACAACGCTTGCAAATTATTGAATTTTATTATCAAAATGCGTGCTCTGTTAAGAAAGTTCATTGCGCGCTTCCATTTTATGGTCAGTTTAATCGACCCACTGAAGCGGCTATTCGGGCTATTGTGACTAAATTTCGCACCAAATTTACATTGTTGGACATTAAACCACCAACACGCTTACGTAGAGTGCGAACTGAAGAAAATATCGCAGCTGTATCGGCCAGTGTTAATGATGACCACCAATTTTCGATTCGTCGCCGTTCGCACCAATTGGGTCTCTGTTACTCAAAAACGTGGAAATGACAAAATTGGACTAAGCGGATGGACCACCTAAGACGCAGCCGCGGTCAACATTTATATGAAATTATCTTCAAAAAGTAAATGTCATGGACCAATCTAACGTTTCAAATAAAGAACCGATGAGATTTTGCAAATTTTATGCGTTTTTTTTAAAAAAAAGTTATCAAGCTCTTAAAAAATCACCCTTTATAAAATACTAATGTATGGATTACACAATACGACAATTATTAAAAAAAGTCGTTACACTTGCATCGGATGATATATATGTAAAATGGAGTTAATTGGAGTTTTTAGTATTTCATTTCCTCAACCTGTTGGCCCTTCACCGGACTTCAAAATTCCAAAGGATACAATTTTTCAAAAATTAAATGCTTATTCGCACCCTATGATACCGGTATACATATGTATGAAATAAAATAGGAGAATATCTGTTAAATATACTCCAAGTGGCATGCTTCTATCTGTTTTAATTTAGAATTAACAAGTACAAACGGCGTACGTCATATACCCTCCACCATGGATTGCATTCCACAGAGGCTGTCGATTTTCGTAGAAGTACAGTAACATTACAGGAAAATTTATTTTTTTAAATATAGCCAAACCAAATAAAAATATTGCAAAAAAAAATAATTTTATAAATAAATAAAGGGTGTTTTTATTGAGGTATAGAACTTCGAATTGAAATAAAACACAAGAAAATCGTTTTAATGTCCATCAAATTAAATTAAATTAAATATGATTTCGGGCATGTGGCCGCCGCGGCTGGCTCGAATATAGCCAATTCTATAGGTCCAATTTTCAACCACTTCTTCGAGCATATGGGGCCGTATGTTGGCAATAACGCCACGAATGTTGGCTTCCAAGTCCCCTAACGTTTCTGGTTTGTTGGCGTAGACGAGCGACTTCACTTATCCCCAAAGAAAATAATCCAATGGTGTCAAATCACACGATCTTGGTGGCCAATTGACAGGTCCATTCCGCGAAATTATGCGCTCATCGAATGGTTCCTTCAATAATTCGATTGTGACGTGCGCTGTGTGGCATGTGGCGCCGTCTTGTTGGAACCACAACTCATCCACATTCATGCCATCCAATTCGGGAACAAAATAGTCGGTTATCATGGCTCTATACCGGTCTCCATTAACGGTAACTGACTCTCCAGCATTATTTCGGAAGAAGTATGGCCCAATGACTCCACCAGCCCATAGAGCACACCAAACAGTCAGTTTTTGTTGATGTAATGGCGTCTCAAGGGTCTCATGTGGATTCTCTTCACTCCAAATGCGGCAATTTTGCTTGTTGACGTAGCCATTCAACCAAAAATGAGCCTCATCACTGAACAAAATTTTGTGATGAAAATCAGCATCGAGATGAATCTCATTTTCGGCCCATACACCAAAATCACGACGCATTGCATGGTCTCGCGGCTTTAATTCTTGCACAAGCTGGATCTTGTAAGGTCGCAAGCCAAGATCTTTGCGCAAAATCTTCCATAAAGTTGATGGACAAAGCTCCAATTGCTGTGCACGGTGGCGAATCGATTCATTCGGGTCCTCTTCAACACTTTGCTCTATCTACTGTTCGACGTCTCTGCGGATGCGTATTATCACATAGAGTAAACGTAGTGCGAAAACGATCCATGGTTAACCGAATTAATTGCTCTGATGGACGATTATGTCGATAAAATGGACGGAGCTTGCGGTGAACTTCGCGAACTGAACCATTACTTTCGAAATAAATTTGCACGATTTGCAAGCGTTGTTCTTTTGTCAACCTGTTCATGATGAAATGGCAAACCAAACTAAATATTAATCACTTGACAGCTGACAAAATGGCCGCCAGTTAAAAAAGTGATGCCAACTTAAAGTTCTATACCCCAATAAAAACACCCTTTATAACATTTTTATTATTTTAAACCACGCTTATAAGGCAAGGCTAATATATAAACAATTCTTCACGTCAACCCAAAAAGAATTCTTCCAAAAAGCTTAGATACCATAAATTTTTGGTAGATAGTGGGTGCCACAGTCGGTTGTATTTTCATCCTATTTTAATTCCAAAAGTACAAATTTCAAAATCCATTATCTCTCACGAACAGTGTAAGATAAACTAACTTCGTGATTTCAACAAATTTTTGACGTAAAAGTAAGGAAAGGCTTATGTCGGGCGGGACCGACTCTATGATACACTCCACTTTCTATTCGAATACAATTTAATTCGGTAAAAAGGGAATACGGGAAGGATTTTTGTATCCTGTAATTGTATGCGTTTGTCATAAAATGTTAAATCGGAAGGGACATTTGTGTGGGGGTATTTTGAAATCTGGAACGAAATAGGTGAAATATAATATGTATAGTTTGGTCAAAATCGGTTAAACATTTGGGAGCAACATTTGTATTGGGACTATATCTAAATCTGAACCTATCTTACCCACTTTCACAATAGGAGTTTTTAGTTGTATTATAAGCTGTTGTGCCAAATTTAACGAAAATCGAAAAATATGGGATTTCTAGAGCGGAAAATGTCAAATCGGGAGCGACATTTGTCTGGGGGCTATATCTAAATCTGAACCGATATTACCTAATTTCTGCATAGGTGTTTCTAGTTGGATTATAAGATGATGTGCCAAATTTAAAGAAAATCGGGTACAATATGCGGTTTATAGAGCGGAAAATGTCAAATCAGGAGCGACATTTGTTTGGGGGCTATATCTGAATCTGAACCGATTTGCCTTTGCGAATTTTTTTTTTTAATTTTGCGTGTCTATGCATTGATAGGAATTTAACACCGATTTCCATGATTCTAGCTGCGTTTGTTTGTACCATTTCTATCCCCTTTTTCTCATTTCACCACTTTAAAAGTACGAATTTCGAAAATCTCCTTATTTTACGTGCCTGTGCAATCAGAGGAATGTATACACCGAATTTCATTATTTTAGATGTAGCCGTTTGTTTGGTACCATTTCTATCCCTCGTTCCCATTGTATCCCTTGAGAGTACGAATTTGGAAAACTATTCATTAATTATTCGTGTCTACGCAGTCGGAGAAATGTATACTGCGAATTTCATGATTCTAGGTGTGGTCATTTCGAAAAATCCGTTAATTTGACGTGTCTACGCAATATGAGGAATGTATACACCGAATTCCATGATTATAGCTGCGGACATTTGGATGGTACAGTTTTTATCCCCTTTTTCTAGTTTACCCCCTAAAAGAACGAATTTCGAAAAATCCGTTTATTTTACCTGTCTACGCAATAAAAGGAATGTATACAGCTAGCTACAGCAGTTTGTGTGGTACCATTTTAATCCCTCTATTCCCATTTGACCCCTTATAAGTACGAATTTGGAAAATCTTATTTTATATTATTATATTATATTATTTATATTATGTATCTATGTATATTATGTACCATTAGATCATTATATTATGTATCAATTAGAGGAATGTACAGACCGTGTTTCTAGCTGTTGCCGTTTGATAGGTACCATTTTTATCCCTTTTTGCCCCATTTCACCCCCTACGAATAATAATCACTTTATGGTGGGAAAGCGCATGCCCAATATCAAGTAAGCACAAGCAGACATGCTTAAATAATCTGAAATGTTAGGGGTTTTATGGGTATTTTCAGTCCTTGTGAGCGATTTCACCCGATTCCAATCACAACCAATATATGGCTATAAGACTCATTTATGGAAAATTTGGACGTCCTAGCTCCTTTCGTTTAGATGCTAGCGTATACTATATAGCGCCCCAGGTCAATATTTCAAGCTGTTACAAACGGAATGACAATGTTAGTATTCCCCACATCCTGGAGGTGGAGGGTATAAAAGGATGAGAAGTCTTACGTAGTTTATAAGATACTATGTAATGGCGACAAGTCCAAAATATACGTAGCTAACATTCTAACTAAGAAAACAGTGTGTATGTGTCAAATATTTATGAATAAATGTGGAAGTTATCACACTTATCGTAGACGCGGTTTTTTTAGTTGAATTAAAAAACGTTTGCATTCAGTAATTTCTTTTGTGTAGCTGCAATAGGGATGTGAGGTTCAGAAGGTGGGTGAAAATGGATAAAAATACCCAAAATGCACCCGGCATAATTTTGGGCCTTTCTTTCATAAAAGATTTCAAAAATAAAAATGTAAGAGATCACAATAATGGTTGATTAATGTTGTCACTATAGATAATCTGCACGATTGCAGAAGTGATGTGAAAGTGTGATCTAACCACTTTGATTCTTTCTTGTGGGATTGTCTTACCACGTATATCTATGCAGAGAAGACGAATCGAAAATTTTAAGGCCCTTTAGGCGGTGTCATATTCAGTGCATTTGTTTGTAACACCCAAAAGGAAGCGAGATAGACCCATCGTTTATTACACCGATCGACATAGAATCACTTTTTGAAACTGTCTGTCCGTCCGTCTGTTTGTCCATCTATTCTTGTAATCACGATACAGGTTTGCACATCGAAGACGGACGCTATTTAATTTGAAGTAATTCGGTTCGGCTTTCTTTCTGGTGAAAATGGGTCAAATCGGCTCAGATTTATACATAGCTCCCATACATAATTTAACCGATTTTGATCAAATTTTGCTCAACTCTCATATTTCAATCAGAAACATATGAGGTAAAAATGTATCAAAGCGGTTTAGATTTAGATATAGCTCTCCCATACAAATTTCGCTCCCGATTTGAGGTTAACCCCTGTAGAAACCACATAACTTAACCGATTTTCTTCGTAGACGCGGTTTTTATTTATATCATTATTTATTATTTTTGTAAATAACGGAAAAAATTTTACTTATTAGATAAAAGAATATTTTCTTTTATTTTTAAAGAAAATTTTTGAAAGTCATGATGGCTAAATCGATTTAAACAGAAACTTGATTAAAGGATATCACACACGATTTTTTCTACAATGTGGGTTAAAGCTTCTACATATATCCATAGATTTTCTACAAATAATGCTTGTTTTCTTCATTGGTATCCCAACTAATACAAAATAAAACAAAATATTCTGTTATCTAATAAAGGGTGATTTTTTAAGAGCTTGATAACTTTTTTTTAAAAAAAACGCATAAAATTTGCAAAATCTCATCGGTTCTTTATTTGAAACGTTAGATTGGTCCATGACATTTACTTTTTGAAGATAATTTCATTTAAATGTTGACCGCGGCTGCGTCTTAGGTGGTCCATCCGCTTAGTCCAATTTTGGCATTTCCACGTTTTTGAGTAACAGAGACCCAATTGGTGCGAACGGCGACGAATCGAAAATTGGTGGTCATCATTAACACTGGCCGATACAGCTGCGATATTTTCTTCAGTTCGCACTCTACGTAAGCGTGTTGGTGGTTTAATGTCCAACAATGTAAATTTGGTGCGAAATTTAGTCACAATAGCCCGAATAGCCGCTTCAGTGGGTCGATTAAACTGACCATAAAATGGAAGCGCGCAATGAACTTTCTTAACAGAGCACGCATTTTGATAATAAAATTCAATAATTTGCAAGCGTTGTTCGTTTGTAAGACGATTCATGATGAAATGTCAAAGCATACTGAGCATCTTTCTCTTTGACACCATGTCTGAAATCCCACGTGATCTGTCAAATACTAATGCATGAAAATCCTAACCTCAAAAAAATCACTCTTTATAATCAAGTAAAAAAACTTCGTTTGTGAGGTGCCACGCACATGTTTTGCATAACTACGCTAGTTAATGCTGGCTGAGATCACATACATTTACAGGACTCTCGGTGTGAATCAAGTGAAGATATTTGATTTCTTATGGGATGTGTCACGCCCACGTTTGCAATTCCACCCATTGTTGCCGCAACTCGGTACATGTTTTGATATAGCCCTCATACGAATATATGTTATGCTGGTAAATTACTGAGGTCCTTAAAGAACCACTTCAAGCCGCAGACATTTTTTAGATTGCTCAAAACCTATCCTACAACAATTTCGAGTACTTTTAAACGCGAACTCGACCAGACAAAAAAGTACGCAGTTTTGTTATGATTTGTGTCAGCGTTCAGGATTATATGGATATTTACATGTCCCATATTTTTTTAATTTTGTCCCACGTCTAGAATTACTACATTAAGGCTTTACAGTGAAAAAGCATATGAAGACTTTTAGTAAATACCGAATTTCTTGATACTTGCAAACAGTTAACACGGCTAACAGACAGGCACAATTTCCCAATGTTGCAGAAAGACTACGAATTAAAAAATAAAATTATTTCGTGCCAATAACATTGTTATAAAAAGGACCAAAGTATAGCCGAAGTTATAATCCCTTATACAATATATTCATATATTAAAGCAGCAACATTCAACTGTTATAAATATGAAGGCACACACTTTACAGAACTTCGCGAAAAGCACATAAGAATGATACCCCACGAAGCTTTTACACGCTTTATAGTAGATAATTTAAAAGCACTATTGTAGCTATAAAGTTATATAAAAATGTACGATAAAGATATGTTTATAGTAAAACTATATTGGAATAACGTAACTAAAAGTCTATCACAACAGAACACACACACACATCTCATATGCAAAAGGAAGAACTTTTCTCAATCAAGCTCACTGGATGAGAAACCTTTTTACTCATATTTAATTTTTATACACTCCACGAGAGTATTATGTCATTGTGCATTTGTTTGTAACACCCAAAAGGAAGCGAGATAGTTAATTATACCGATCGACTTAGAATCACTTTTTGAATCGATTTAGCCATGTCCGTATGTCTGTCTATCTATTCTTGTAATCACGATACAGGTCGCAATGGTAGACAGAACCAAATGAAACTTTGCACAACGAAGTTTTTCGGTCCAAGGACGAACGCTATTTAATTTGAAGAAAATCGGTTCAGATTTAGATATAGACCCCACACGAATTTCACTACCGATTTGACTCTTTTCACCACCTAGATACCAGATATTTCCACTGGAAATATCCATGATGAAAATTGGTCAGATCGGTTCAGATTTATATATAGCTCCCATACAAATAACACTCCAAATTTGAATTTTTCCGATCTAGAAACCACATATTTGTATCAGATTGTTTTCAAATTTGGCAAAACATCTTATATTTCACCTAGGAACACCTGTGGTGGAAATAAGTCAGATTGGTTCAGATTTATATATAGCTCCCATTCAAATTACGCTTCCGATTTGACTTTCTCTGCTCTAGATTTTAACAGATCTTCTTCAAAATTGCCAAAATATCTTATGCTTCCACTAGAAACACCTATGGTGAAAATGTGTTAGATCGGTTCAGATTTATATATATATCTCTCATTCCCGATTTGACTTTTAGTGCTCTATATACCACATATTTTATCATATTGTTTTCAAAATTGGCAAAACATCTTATATTTCACCTAGAAACACCTATGGTGAAAATGTGTTAGATCGGTTCAGATTTATATATATATCTCTCATTCAAATTTCACTCCCGATTTGACTTTTAGTGCTATATACCACATATTGTACCCGATTTTCTTTAAATTTGGCACATCAACTTATAATCTGACTAGAAACAACTATGCAGAAAGTGGTTAAGATCGGTTCAAATTTAGATACTGCCCCATGCAAATGTTGCTCCCGATTTGCCTTTTGCCGCTCTAGAAAACACATATTGTACCCGCTTTTCTTTAAATTTGGAACAGCATCTTATAATCTAACTGGAAACACCTGTGGCTAAAGCGGGCTAGATCGATTCAGATTTAGATATAACCCCCACACAAATGTCGCTCCCGATGTGACATTTTCCGCACTAGAAACAAGATATTGTACTCGATTTTCTTTAAAGTTGACATAACATCTTATGATCTAACTAGAACCACTTATAATGAAAGCGGGTAAGATCGGTTCAGATTTAGATATAGCCCCATACAAATGTCGCTCCCGAGTTTACTTTTTCCGCTCTAGAAACCAGATATTGTAACCGATTTTCTTTAAATTTGGCACAACATCTTATATCCTTACTAGAAACACTTATATACAAATGTCGGTCCCGATTTGACTTTCTCCGCTCCATAAAGCACATATAATACCCAATTTTCTTCAAATTTGGCTTAACACCTTATAATCTAACTAGAAACACCTATGCTGAAAATGGGTAATATCGGTTCAGATTTAGATATATCCCACATACAAATGTCGCTCCCGAAATCAGATAAATTTTTGAACGAAGTCTGACCTAAACCAGAAAAAAATGCCGACATTGCTCAGACATTTTTAAATAATCGAACCTATCTTCCGCCAATTCTACCGATTTCTGACTTAACTCTAACAAGTAAAATGGATGTTAAGTTAAGACGAGCCGAATCTTACCCTCTTACATATATAAAATTTCACGATTCCAGCTACAGCTGTTGAAACAAAAATATTCTGGCTATAGAATTTTGATCGGTTTCTGTCCCATTTTGAACATAAACGTACAAATAACGAAAATCCATTAGTAGAAATTTTGTGATTCTAGCTTCAGTATTTTCCTCGGTACGAGTTTTAAATCGTTTTTTCACTTTGTGCTTAAAAGCACAAATTTGGAAAAGAAACAGCTTTTTGCGCTTCAACGCTGTCAGTGAAATATATAAACTAAGTCAGGATTCTGACTGCAACCGTCTGATTGGCGTATTTTGGTACCACCTTTCGGACTGTTTCCCCCTAAAAGCTCAAATCTTGAAAAATTTCATTGTGGTGCGCGGCTACACGGTCAGATGAATGTAATCATCAAATTCTAAGATTCTAGCTGGAGCCACTTAGTCGGTACCAATTATATCGCTTTGCTATAATAATATCGAATAAGTAGATCACTCACTTACTACAAAAATTGACTTTTGTAAAATTCTTTATTTTTTGTCAATCAAACAAAAGCTAAAAACATGAAATTCGGTAAGTGCATCCATCTTCCTCAGTAGAGGGCAAAATAAACGGGTTGCTTTAAATTCATAGTACAGAATGGCGAAAAGGGATAACATTGCAGCCATAACATTGCTAAATCGACTCAGAAAGTTGTTCCACGCCGATATGTATAATAAACGATGGGTTATATTTTGGGTGTTACAAACTAATGCACAAAGACATAATACCCTATTGTGAAAGTGGGTCAGTTAGTTGAAATATAAGGTGCTGTGTCAAATTTGTAGAAAATGAGTTAGAATATGTGGTATCTAGAGCGAAAAAGTCTAATCGATATCGAAATTTGTATGGGAGCTATATATAAATCTGAATATAAATCTTACTCGCTTTCACCAGAGATAATTCTTGTCGAAATATAAGGTGTTGTTCCAGGCTTGCATCAAATTAAATAGCGTTCGTTCTTGGCCCGCAAAACTCAATGGTACACATCAAAGGAAAAGCAATCATGTAGACGCGCGGCACTAAGTAATTTTTGATAAACGCACTTTTATGGGATTGCACTGTAAACAAAACCGTATTTCCACTTTAATTTAATTAATACAAATTAAATTAATTAATAAAAGATTTGTGGATTTAAAACAACAACCAAATTGCACTCGACTATCAAGTGCTTTTCTGTCCTTGTTAGAGATACAAATTTCCCTCTGGACTAATTTCGACCATTTAAAACTATATTCCTGGAATTTGGAGCGGCTAGCTCATTTAAATTAGATGAAACAAATTTCCCTCTGGACTGATTTCGCCTATTTGCAATCTGAACCGATCTAAAACTATTGGACTATGGTCAGAAAAAGGAAAAAAATCTAATTTAAAACAAGTAAGGAAAGGCTAAAGTCGGGCGGCACCGACTGCACTTTCTATCCGAATACAATTCAATTCGGTAAAAAAGAGAAAACGGGAAGAATTTTTGTATGTTTCCGACCTGGTCCAATTTTTCAAATCGATTATAATATTTGTATCTGGGCTATATCCAAACATGGAATGAAGTGACTACCTTTCACAATCAATTTGAAGAAATTCGGTGAAAATATGTGGTTTCTGATGCGGAAAAAGTCAATACGGGAGCGAAAGTTTTATGGGAGCTGTATGTAAATCTGAACCGATCCGACCCATTTTCACTATGGCTGTTTCTAGTTGTAATATAAGATATTTCGCCTAATTTGAATACAATCTGATAGAATATGTGGTTTTTGGAGGAGGAAAAGTCAAATCGGGAGGGAAATTCGTATGGGAGCTTTATACAAATCTGAACAAATCTGAAAATCTTTTTCACCACAGGTGTTCCTAGCAGGCCCGTGCGCAGGATTTTCCCCTGGGGGGGGTTTTCATCTACACTCATAAAAAAGTTAACCCTATAATGAGTTAAAATTAACTAAAATTTAGGAAACCAAGTACATTTTTACTAAAGATAAGTAGAATTTTGCTGAAATTTTCCTAAATCTAAGTAAATTTTTCCTAAATTTAAGCAAAATTTTCCTAAAACTAAGTAAATGTTTACTAAATTTTAGTAAAATTTTGCTGAAAATTTCCTAAAACTAAGTAAATGTTTACTCAAATCAAGTAAATATTTACTCAAACTGAGGACAATTTTGCTGATTTTTTTCCTCAAAACGAGTAAAGTTTTACTTAAACTGAGGAAAATTTTATTTATACAAGGAAAAAAGGTGAAATTAAAATAAGTTAAATTTAACTAAAAATATCAAACAAATAGTTTTGCTTCAGAGTATGCAAAACTGATACAAAGAATGACAACATGAAATATTTCCACATAAGTTTGAATTTACTCAATTCTAAGAATTTTTTATTAGATTTAAAGAAATGTTTTTAAGTAAGTCTACTACCCTTTTTCTAGTAAATGAACTATTTACTATGGCTTTGAAAGAAGGAAACTTTAATCATACTTAGTAAATTTTCCAACTTTTTAGGAAATTTTTACACTCATGTTTTATTGTCAGGATCTTCGAGAAATATTTTGATACATTCGTCCGACAGACATCGTCGGCACAATTGCATTTCAGTAATCCATCTATCTGTACACTCAAAGGAATATGTCAGTAAAAGAAAGCAGAAAGTCTACTGAAAGAGCAGATTTTCTGCTGTTAAAAAAGAGACAGCAGATTTGTATCTGCTGAGATGGTAAACAGCTGTTTGCTGTTTTTAGCAATATATATGATACACATATTGTCCCTAGCTAATATAAAAGAAAATTCGAGCTAAACTCGCTTATGAACGCTTATCTATTTTTATATTTCAATTAACAACAGCCAATTTTAGCAGACTGCAAACTCTTTAGCAGTGTGAATGGTGATGTAAGATTGCAGAAAACTGCTTTTATGCCAAAAAAACAGCTGTAATAGCAGATATGTGTCTGTTGATAGGCAGCAGACAATCGCTGTTTTTATTAACAGACTTGTTCTCTAAGTGTAGAACTTTTTTTAAATAGTTGCTTGAAATTACTGTGAACAAAAAAATAACTTTTCAGGAGAGCGAAAAACTGATTTTCTCCTTAATTTGAAGAGAAATTATTAATCGTTCTTCTACAGTTTATCTAAAAAGGATTACTAATTGCTACGATTAAAAAGTTTTCGAAATTTCCTATTAATCGCGGTTTCATGCTTCATAGCCATGCTTCATATGTTTAAAATTGAGCACTATGAATGTTGAAATAAGCACATAGCCATTTATGTCCAAATATATAAATAAGATTTATTGTAAACTCCATAACTTTTTTCATGAAATCTTGACAATGTTGTATAGAAAACGCATCAAAATCTTTATACGCATATTCCGATTAAATAAAAAATATTTGGAAATGTTTCTTAATTTTTATAATATTAAATATGTATAAATTCAAATAACAAATACAGTTTTTTTGTATTCGATGAAATGCAAGAAGAAACAACTATAAATTTTAATTCAAAAAAACAAATAATTGGTATTTTAGAGTTACGTCTTCCTACGTAGATCCAAGTTACTGAATTTGTTGTTTCTCCTTTGAATAATACTTGTTACATATGTACACAAAAATACTAACTCTGAAAAATATGTTTACATAAGTGATAAATATAACAAACATTTAAGTAAGTTAAAACTCATTTCTTATTGTTTCGCAACTTTAAAGTAGAATTTAAAATAGAGACCTACACGCAGAGAAAAAATGCATTTCGTAGAAACGATATTTTAAACACGTAAACATAGTTTTTGAGTTTCTTTTGTGGGAAAAATTAGTTTGATTGCGGTAAACATGTCATCAGTTGTTGTAAATGAACAAAGAGAAATAAGATTATGTATATCAAACAGTTTTCTTCGTTTGTCGAAATGTATTTGTATTATAATTGCATACTCCCAAAACATTGGAATTAACAGAAACCGTTGTTGTTGCATCTGTGATGAAAATAGGACACATCGGTTCAGATTTAGATACAGCTCCATAAAAATGTCCAATCGCAAATGTTACATCTTAGCGCTCTACAAGCACCAAGCAAATTATTTCCTTTTATTAAGAATATTTTAGATTTCATTATGATATCATAGTGATTGTAATCTACACTTTTTTTTAATTACTAAACGATTTTGTTATTAAATTTTCAAACTTATATTGTAGTACACAATTAAAGTTCATAAGATATAGCTCTAGTCGAATGCCAAGAAGTGGTATCGGTGATTTTACTGCAAAATTGCCATTTCAGACGAGTTATTTTAAAAAGACCTTAAAAATTCTATATTTTATTGTTTCAGAAAGTCTAGAAGGTTTTAAAAAGTATATGTTCGAAACCTCTCTGGGGGGGGGGTTTGAACCCCCAAAACCCCCCCCCCTGCGCACGGCCCTGGTTCCTAGTTTTAATATAAAATGTTTTGCCAATTTTGAAGCAAATCTGTTGTAATATGTGGTATTTAGGGTTTATGTTTTGGTACAACCCCAAAGTGTTGTAGTCAACCCCCTACAAATTTCCCTCCGATTCTATCATATTTCCTCTGTAAAATCTGCAAATGTCATCGAATTTTAATCAAATTTACAGACCATCATACATTCGAATTCGGAATACCTCATAGATTGTGGGCCTGTTTTCAAATATCCCCATGCAACTGTCCCTCCAATTTTCATCGGATCTTTATCAAATTTTCCAGATCATGAATTATTTTACATAGATACTGTTAAAGTAAACTACATGTTTTCATATTGCCCCATACGCATAGGTCCTTGTTTTGATGCAGATCCCTCTAAAATAGGCCTCCTATACGATTTTACCTGCATTTTCCACATAACGTTATATGAATTAGGAACACTTACAGTAAATTTAATTTTTATACCCTACACCACTTCGTGGACTAGGGTATTATAAGTTAGTTTCGCGCCAAATGTTTCTAACACGGAGAAATAATCGAGCTAGACCCACCTTTAAGTATACCGATCGGCTTAGAATCACCAGCTGAATTAACGATGTCTGTCTGTTCGTCCGTCCGTCTGCTGTCCATCTAAGCTTGTTCGCACTCTACAGGTCGCAATTGTCATCCGATTGTCCTGAAACTTGGCAGAAGTTATTTTTTCACCATCGGTATTGAATTTGGAAGAAATCGATTCAGATTTAGATATAGCCCCCATACAAATGTCGCTCCCGACTTGACTTTTTGCGCCCTATAAAGCACATATAGTACCCGATTTTCTTTAAAATTGGCACAACATTTTATAATCGAACTAGAAACATCTACGCTGAAAGTGGGTAAGATCGGTTCAGATTTAGATATAGCCCCCATACAAATGTCGCTCCCGATTTCACTTTTTCCGCTTTAGAAACCACATGTTGTACAACATCTTATAAGCTAACTAAAACACCTACGCTGAAAGTGGGTAAGATCGGTTCAGATTTAGATATAGCCCCCATACAAATGTCGCTCCCAATTTCACTTTTCCGCTGTAGAAACCGCATATTGTTCCCGATTTTCTTTAAAATTGGCACAACATCTTATAATCTAACTAAAAACACCTATACTGAGAGTGGGTAAGATCGGTTCAGATTTAGATATAGCCCCCATACAAATGTCGCTCCCGATTTCACTTTTTCCAATTTAGAAACCACATGTTGTACAACATCTTATAAGCTAACTAAAAACACCTATGCTGAAAGTGGGTAAGATCGGTTCAGATTTAGATATAGCCCCCATACAAATTTCGCTCCGGATTTCACTTTTCCGCTGTAGATACCCCATATTGTTCCCGATTTACTTTAATATTGGCACAACATTTAATAATTGAACTAGAAAGACCTATGCTGAAAGTGGGGAAAGATCGGTTCAGATTTAGATATAGTCCCCATACAAATGTCGCTCCCGATTTCACTTTTCCGCTGTAGAAACCGCATATTGTTCCCGATTTTCTTTAAAGTTTGCCACACCATCTTATAATCTAACTAAAAACCCCTATGCTGAAAGTGGGTAAGATCGGTTCAGATTTAGATATAGCCCCCATACAAATGTCGCTCCCGATTTCACTTTTTCCGCTGTAGAAACCACATATTGTACCCGATTTTCTTTAAAATTGGCACAACATTTTATAATTGAACTAGAAACACCTATGCTGAAAGTGGGTAAGATCGGTTCAGATTTAGATATAGCCCCAATACAAATGTTGCTCCATTTACATATTATATTTCACCAATAAACATACATGGTGAAAGCGGGTCACATCGATCCAGGTTTCAATATACCCCCATACAAATGTCCTTTCCGATTTAACATTTTTGTCAAACACTTACATTTACAGGATTCAAAAATCCTTCCCGATTTCACTTTTTTACCGAATTGAATTGTAGTGAGATAGAAAGTGGGGTGTATCATATAGTCGGCTCCGTCCGTCTTTAGCCTTTCCATACTTCTTTGGGAGATGCCCATATGTCCATACTTTGGTATAACCCAAATTGGGACCCATTCGTCTCTATTACAGCTCTAGAAACCACATCTTACATCGGATCTTCATCAAATTTTGCAGATCATTATATGTTTCAACTAGGAATACCTACCGTGAATGAGAAATATATAGGCTCATGTTTTGGCACAGGCCTCAATTGTTGTTATAGGCCCCTTCGAAAGTCTGTCCGGTTCATCCTATCATCCGTATTTATCATTGGATCTTGATCAATTTTTCCATATCATGTTATATTTACTTTATTCGGAAAATCTGCTGGATCAATTACTTTATTATTTACCATACTCATTAACTTTGACCAGGCCCGTGCGCAGGATTTTCCCCTGGGGGGGGGGGGGGGTTTTCATTTACACTCATAATAAAAATGAGTTTAAATTATCTAAAATTTAGGAAACCAAGTACATTTTTTCTAAATATAAGTAGAATTTTTTCTGAAATTTTCCTAAATCAAAGTAAATTTTTCCTAAAACCTAGTAACTTTTTACTAAATTTAAGCAAAACTTTCCTAAAACTAAATAAATTTTTTCTAAATCTTAGTAAAATTTTGCTGAAAATTTCCTAAAACTAAGTAAATGTTTACTCAAATCAAGTAAATATTTTCTCAAACTGAGGACAATTTTGCTGATTTTTTCCTCAAAACGAGTAAATTTTTACTTAAACTGAGGAAAATTTTATTTGATACAAGGAAAAAAGGTGCAATTAAAATAAGTTCAATTTAACTAAAAAAATCAAACAAATAGTTTTGCTTCAGAGTATGCAAAACTGATACAAACAATCACAACATGAAATATTTCTCAAAAGTTTCATGATACATCTGCCATAAGCAGTTGAGCTATTACTCCATGATTGTTGCGAAGGCAAGATAGGCGCCTTCGCAGTGGTTGTTTAGAATAATTCATAAAGTATTTAAGAAATACGTCTCTGCAAACAAACGAGAATTGCTTCTTTGATTAATATTCACTATTTTTTAAACAATTTCAAATGTTTTTTATAAGTTCATTAATACTTAAATGTATGAAGAACTCGTCATAAATTTCAGTAAACATTTTAACTTCATTTTAGAAAAAAACTCATTTTAAAGTTAAAATTTCCTAAATGGAATTTTTTCCATTCAAAAAATTTCAGATTTTTTCTCACTTAAAACTTAAAACATAAGTTTGAATTTACTCAAGTGTAAGAATTTTTTATCAGATCCAAAGTAATGTTTTTAAGTAAATCTACTACCCTAAATAAATGAACTATTTACTATGGCTTTGAAAGAAGGAAACTTTACTCATACTTAGTTAATTTTCCAACTTTTTAGGAAATTTTTACTGGAACGTTTGGAAATCACTCATATTTTATTGCGGATCTTCGAGAAATATTTTGATACATTCGTCCGACAGACATTGTCGGTAAAATTGCATTTCAGTAATCCATCTATCAGTACACTTATAGGAATATGTCAGTAAAAGAAAGCTGAAAGTCTACTGAAAGATTAGATTTTCTGCTGTTAAAAAAGATACAACAGATTTGTATCTGCTGAGATGGTAAACAGCTGTTTGCTGTTTTTAGCAATTATATGATACGCATTTGTCCCAAGCTAATATAAAAGAAACTCGCTTATGAACGCTTATCTATTTTTCCATGCTTTATATAAGGTTACTTTCTATATATGTTTGTGTGCCACAAAATTTGAAATCAATTTTGAAAGCTTTTTTCTCAACCAATTTTGCTCAAATTTTGCACACTTAATCATTTTCGATGACAATACAAGGAAATGGAAAAATTTGACCAATTGGACAAAGGGGCGTGGCACCTCCCATACGAAGTTAAAACCTATTATTGAATATTGTCAGTTCTATGACACCTAGAGTGCTGAAAATTTGTGTAAGTGCATCTAGCATCAATTCGCATAGTTGTGCCAAAAAGGGGCGGTATTGGAAAAGTGGGCGTGGCACCTCCCATACGAAGTTAAAACCTATTATTGAATATTGTCAGTTCTATGACACCTAGAGTGCTGAAATTTTGTGAAAGTGCATCTAGCATCAATTCGCATTGTTGTGCCAAAAATGGGCGGTATTGGAAAAGTGGGCGTGGCACCTCCCATACGAAGTTAAAACCTATTATTGAATATTGTCAGTTCTATGACACCTAGAGTGCTGAAATTTTGTGTAAGTGCATCTAGCATCAATTCGCATAGTTGTGCCAAAAAGGGGCGGTATTGGAAAAGTGGGCGTGGCACCTCCCATACGAAGTTAAAACCTATTATTGAATATTGTCAGTTCTATGACACCTAGAGTGCTGAAATTTTGTGTAAGTGCATCTAGCATCAATTCGCATAGTTGTGCCAAAAATGGGCGGTATTGGAAAAGTGGGCGTGGCACCTCCCATACGAAGTTAAAACCTATTATTGAATATAGTCAGTTATATGACACCTAGAGTGCTGTAATTTTGTGTAAGTGCATCTAGCATCAATGTGCATAGTTGTGCCAAAAATGGGCGGTATTGGAAAAGTGGGCGTGGAACCTCCCATACGAAGTTAAAACCTATTATTGAATATTGTCAGTTCTATGACACCTAGAGTGCTGAAATTTTGTGTAAGTGCATCTAGCTTCAATTCGCATAGTTGTGCCAAAAATGGGCGGTATTGGAAAAGTGGGCGTGGCATCTCCCATACGAAGTTAAAACCTATTATTGAATATTGTCAGTTCTATGACACCTAGAGTGCTGAAATTTTGTGTAAGTGCATCTAGCATCAATTCGCATAGTTGTGCCAAAAAGGGGCGGTATTGGAAAAGTGGGCGTGGCACCTCCCATACGAACTTAAAACCTATTATTGAATATTGTCAGTTCTATGACACCTAGAGTGCTGAAATTTTGTGTAAGTGCATCTACCATCAATGTGCGTAGTTCTGCCAAAAATGGGCGGTATTGGAATAGTGGGCGTACCACCTCCCATACGAAGTTAAAACATATTATCGAATAGTGTCAGTTCTATGACACCTATAGTGCTCAAATTTTGTGTAAGTGCATCTAGCATCAATGTGCGTAGTTGAAATGGGCGGTAATGCAAAAGTGGGCGTGGCACCTCCCATATGAAGTTAAAACCAAAATTACACCTACTGTAATTTTGTGTAAGTGCATCTAGCATTAATGTGCGTAGTTGTGACAAAAATGGGCGGTAATGGAAATGTGGGCGTGGCACCTCCCATACGAAGTTAAAACCCATTTTCGAATATATGCCGTTCTATGGCAGATAAAAAACTGAAATTTTGCAGTAATTTTTCCTTCTACAAAAGATAACTAAAAAAGAATTTCTAGGCCCAATAGAATTATGCTTGCATAAAGCATGGATTTGAAAAAAAAATTTTTTTTTGATTTACTAGTTATATTTTAATTAACAACAGCCAATTTTAGCAGACTGCAAACTCTTTAGCAGTGTGAATGGTGATGTAAGATTGCAGAAAACTGCTGTTATGCCAAAAAACAGCTGTAATAGCAGAAAAGTGTCTGCTGATAGGCAGACAATCACTGCTTTTATTAACAGACTTGTTCTCTAAGTGTAGAACTATTTTAAATAGTTGCTTGAAATTACATACATACATATCGAGGCCTTATATTCATAAACATAACATTTCAGGAGAGCGAAAAAACTAATTTTCTCCTTAATTTGAAGAGAAATTATTAACCGTTCTTCTGCAGTTTAATCTAAAAAGGATTACTAATTGCTACGATTAAAAAGATTTCGAAATTTCCTATTATTCGCGGTTTCATGAATGTTGAAATAAGAATAAGATTTATTGTAAACTCCATAACTTTTTTCATGAAATCTTGGCAATGTCGCATTTTCTGTGATGTTCATCTCATTTTCTGTGATGTAAACAGAGAATTTAAAGATTCCAGCTACATCCGTCAGATTGGTCTCTTGTAACATATATGTAGCCAGTCGCGAAAATCGCTGCAATTGATGAAAAATCCAAAATTCGCCGTTGCAATTCCTTATATTTTAACTTTCTTCATTCATAATTCTGAAACTTTTCATACACAAATATTCTCCATGAAGTCAGCAATCACATGCCAAAGAAATATTTGGTTTCTCAATATAATAAAAAGTTACGCCGTTTTTTTTCTATATATACTTTTCACAAATTTTGACTTTACAGCCACCATTTTTCCTAGTACGATAGTACGATATGCCCTAAATCTAGAAAAATGCTTTAAACAAAATCGTTGTAGCGAATTATAACCTTCGGTTTTATGCTGTTCCATCGTTGAACTATTTTATTTCTATTATTTTTATGTTCATAGCCACTTATGCAGTCACAAGCTTACGTGCGAGGGGATAGCCAAATCAGAAAATTAAAAAAAATGGCTTTAGAAAAAAATCTTTTCCAAATTTATATGACAGATGACATCCAAATCTGAGAATAGTTTGGCATCAAAAACTTATTTTCGAGAAAATGTTTCATAGCCACTTTTGAATATAAGCCCTCGATATATATTTTGAAAAAATATTACACAAAAAACGATCAAATTCCTCGACGATATACTCATCAGTCCCGCATTCTTCTATGATTGGATAAGCTTTTTGACAAAGTATGGGTCTAAATAGGATGTCTAAAGAGTTTTTGGGGTTTTTAATTTATATAGGACATGAGTAAAAGAATGTTTATTCAAAATCTTTATACGCATATTCCGATTAAATAAAAAAATATTTGGAAATGTTTCTTCATTTTTATAATCTTAAATATGTATAAATTCGAATAACAAATATAGTTTTTTTGTATTCGATAAAATGCAAGAAGAAACAACTAGAAATTTTAATTCCAAAAAACCAAATAATTGGTATTTTTGAGTTTCGTTTTCCTACGTAGATCTAAGTTACTAAATTTCTTATTTATCTTTTGAATAATACTTGTTACATACAAAAAATACTTACTTTGAAAAATATTTGACATAAGTGATAAATATAACAAATATATTATATTATTATATTATATCGTTTTTTTTTTTGGGAAAAATTAGTTTGTTTGCGGTAAACATTAGAGCGTACCAGGTTACAAGTAAAAAAAAAAAGTTCGCCGTACACCTTCGAATATGAAGTATTATTGAAAGGTAGTTTCAAAAAAATTTTTTTTATTTTTTTATGCCGAACGTAGGGGTCGCGCTTTTACATTTTTCTATATAACTTCTGCATTTATAAACGGATTTTAAAGTGTGATACATCGATGTTTTTGTCCGATTTTTTTGTCTTTGAAGTCATTGAGCTCAAACATGATTCATGATTTTATGCGAGCTTTAATTTTCGATTATTAGAGTGGTACATTAGGGTAGTAGCAACTGAGAAATGATGGGTAAGTACCAGAAGGGGGTGCTTGAGCTCAATGACTTCAAAGACAAAAAAATCGGCCTCGTCGAGACAAAAACATCGATGTATCACACTTTAAAATCCGTTTATAAATACAAGTTATATAGAAAAATGTAAAAGCGCGACCCCTACGTTCGGCATAAAAAATAAAAATTTTTTTTTTGAAACTACCTTTCAATAATACTTCATATTCGAAGGTGTACGGCGAACTTTTTTTTTGAGGTACGCCCTAGTAAACATGTCATCAGTTGTTGTAAATGAACTTAGAGAAATAAGTTTATTTATACCAAACAGTGTTCTTCGTTTGTCGAAATTGATTTGTATTATAATTGCACACTCCCAAAACATTGGAAGTAACAGAAACCGTCGTTGTTGCATCTGTTATGAAAATAGGACACATCGGTTCAGATTTAGATACAGCTCCATAAAAATGTCCAATCGAAAATGTTTCATCTTAGCGCTCTACAAGCATCAAGCAAACTATTTGCTTTCACGGTTTTGTTATTAAATTTCCAAACTTTTATTGCAGTAGAGAATTGAAAGTTCATAATATATAGCTCTAGTCGAATGTCAAGAAGTGGTATCGATTAATAAAATGAAAATTTTCCGAACAATTTGGTGTCCATTAGCGAAATTACTACACAATCTTGAAATTGGCACAATTCGTTTAGTTTGTTTGTATTTTTCATAACACTTGTCCGAAATTCAAGAAAGTGTCCAAGATTTTTTATGTAATTTTCATGTTTTCATAATTTTACTGCAAAATTACCATTTCAGACGAGTTGTTTTAAAAAGACCTTAAAAATTCTATATTTTATTGCTTTAGAAAGTCTAGAAGGTATTAAAAAGTATATGTTCGAAACCTCTCTGGGGGGGTTTGAACCCCCCCCTGCGCACGGCCCTGACTTTGACTAAAGATGAATTTATAGTAACTGTATAATTTATATGAACTACATAAAACTGCTCCCATGAAATACCTGGGTATAGTAATCATAGCGAGGTATATACACAGGTAGTGGTGTAGGGTATTATATAGTTATTAGTAACATAATGCAAACGATTTTCATAAATTTGCTCATATTCGTTAAATATGACCAAAGTTATATCTATAATATTTTGTATAATTTATATGGACTACACAAGGGTATCATATAGTCGGCCAAGAACGACTTCAGCCATTCAATTAATTTTTAGTTGAATTAAAAAACGTTTGCATTCAATAATTTCTTTTGTGTAGCTACAGTAGGGATGTGAGGTTCAGAAGGTGAGTGGAAAGGGGTAAAAATACCCAAAATGCACCCGGGACAATTGTGGCGATGTCAATTGGCAGCCAAGAATGTGATTTGACTCCGTTGGACTTCTTTCTTTGCGGTTATATGAAACAAAAGATGTACGTCGATAAGCCAGCAACAATCCAAGAGCTAAAGGATGAGATAATTCGGCACTTTAACGGCATAGAACCTCGATTATGCCTCTCCGTCATCGATTTGAACCATCGGATGGAGGTGTGCCGCCGAGGTGGCGGCGACCCTTTGGCCGATGTTTTGTTCCTTACATAATTTAACCATACCAATATTATCATAATGAAAAGAGATGACAATAATTTCCTAAATAATTTGTGTTTTATTCAAAATCAACATCGGCCCTTGAAATTTAACCACCTTTTATATATACATAGCTCCCATAAAAATGTCGTTCACATTTTCTCCGAATTAAATTGTAGTAGAGAAGAAAGTGTAGGGTATCATATAGTCGGCCCCACCGTGTTTAGCCTTTCCTTACTTGTTCATATACACGTTGCTATTAACCCCATTCTTTTCGAAATAAAACACCGATGATTTCATGAAATTCTTCATTTGATTGATTATCGTTTTTTTGGTTTATTATAAACATTTATTTGTAGTTTTCATAATTTGTCTTGTTAATCGATAGATTTATTTGTTATAATAACTAATGCTACTTAGGTAAGCACAATTATAATTAAAAATTAGTTCTCATTATTAATGATAAATATCTCTGTTAGGTATTTACAAAATAAAATAAAATAAAAAAACAGTTGAAAACACTTTAGCCATAATAGTTAGTCAGGTTTTGCAGCTCTTCTCTCTTCTCGCACGCCTGCCATTCCAATTCAAAGGATCACTAGTATCACCCAACAATAAAAATGAACAAATGCAAGGAATTACTTACTTTTCTGCTCACAAGGATTTCGTTACATTTCGGTTACTGCTTTTGTCAGTGGTATATCTAAAACTAAACTAATATTTTACATACGAGTACATAACTAATTGTTTGGGTTTTTCGTTTTACTTTTAACTAACCTTAGAAGCCTTATTTATTTGTTTGTTTCTTTTTTTTTTGTTTTGTGAAGGAGGTTCAGGAGAAGGAGGAGGGACGTTTACGTACACACCAAAGTGTTTGATAGTGGGTTGAGCTTAAGTTTTAGGAGTGCAACTTTAGGTTAGCTTTTTTGGATAGTGTGTTTGCATCAGTGTTAAAACGGATATGAAGAGAGAACACGATTTGTTTTTATTTATGTCTTCCTTCCCTTTCTCTCTCTCCCGCACCTTGTTTCTAACACTGATTAGGATTTTGTATAAAAAATAGTTTTTGGTTTGTGCACCGTCCGAATAAAATAAGGATTGCTCCTCTCGTCCTACGCCGCTAGTTGCCTTGTAGTTCGTCTCGTTCTTCGCTAGGTATTCGATTTAAAAGCCATTCTGTCCTTTCTTTCGTTCGTTTTCTATCGAGATTAACGCATAATGATAAAATAGTATAAAATCTTCTTTTGTTAAAATTAACTAAACACACAGTTTTGTTTGTTATTCGTTCGTGTTTTGTTTGTTTACATCCCTTTCCGTTCTGTGTTCTAAAAAGCGATTGTTGACGGTTATCTACATACAAATATACATAGAGGGGGTATACGTGGATGTGGGTGTGTGTTACAGTGTCTATAGTTGGCGGTGTTTTGTTAAATTGTGTTTGCATTAGAGTATTTTTTCATTTTGTAGCTATTTTCATAGGAATTTTGATATGTTAGCCTATAAGTTTTGTTATTGCTGGTGATTTAGTTATATGAATAGATTTGTTTAGTGGCGTCAGCAGGAAAATTTTCGATCAAACAAAATTCAAGCTCGAATCATAAATCATAGTCCCAACAGTTCATTGTTATTTTCAGACATCCTGGTCTCTTGCATCCAAGTTTAGAGGGATATTTATGGAATTCTTACTTAATGGTATGTTTGCCGAAGAACTGTAGGTTATAAAAGTGGAAAGTATGGTATTGAAAATTGACATCTTCAACTTTTCCTATAAAAAAGTGGCCTCAGATGGTCTGAGACCAACTTCTCCTACAGCAAAAGTCTCCTCAGACGAACTGAGGCCAACTTTTCCTATGGAAAAATAAACTCAGACCAGTCTGGGGCCATCTTTTCCTTTAGCAAGAGTCACCTCAGACGGTCTGAGGCTAAGTTTTCTTATAGCAAAAGTCTCCTCAGACGGTCTGAGGACAAATTTTCCTATAGAAAAGTCAACTCAGACTAGTCTGAGGTCAACTTATCCTATAGAAAAGTATCCTCAGAAGGTCTGAGGAAAACTTTTCCTATAGAAAAGTCACCTCAGCAGGTCTGAGGAAAACTTTTCCTATAGAAAAGTCACCTCAGCTGGTCTGAGGAAAACTTTTCCTATAGAAAAGTCACCTCAGAAGGTCTGAGGAAAACGTTACCTATAGAAAAGCCTCCTCAGAAGGTCTGAGGAAAACTTTTCCTATAGAAAAGTCGCCTCAGAAGGTCTGAGGAAAACTTTTCCTATAGAAAAGTCACCTCAGAAGGTCTGAGAAAAACGTTTCCTATAGAAAAGTCACCTCAGAAGGTCTGAGGAAAACCTTTCCAATAGAAAAGTCACCTCCGAAGGTCTGAGGAAAACTTTTCCTATAGAAAAGTCACCTCAGAAGATCTGAGGAAAACTTTTCCTATAGAAAAGTCGCCTCAGAAGGTCTGAGGAAAACTTTTCCTATAGAAAAGTCACCTCAGAAGGTCTGAGAAAAACTTTTCCTATAGAAAAGTCACCTCAGAAGGTCTGAGGAAAACTTTTCCTATAGAAAAGTCACCTCAGAAGGTCTGAGGAAAGCTTTTCCTATAGAAAAGTCACCTCAGAAGGTCTGAGGAAAGCTTTTCCTATAGAAAAGTCACCTCAGAAGGTCTGAGGAAAACTTTTCCTATAGAAAAGTCACCTCAGAAGTTTGCCTCAGACCATCTTAGGTGACTTTTCTATGGATAAGGTTTTCCTCAGACCTTCTGAGGTGACTTTTCTATGGAAAAAGTTTTCCTCAGACCGTCTGAGGTGACTTTTCTTTTCCCATCTTTTCCTACAAGAAAAATTATCTCAGATTGTCTGAGGAACACGCTTTATATAGAAAATTGATCTCACTCGAGAAAACCGAATTAATGAATTCGTTTAATATAAATTGGACTTATTTTTTTTTTTTTTGAATTTATATTGTCCTCTTCTGAATTGATTTACTTTTTTCGAATCCATTCATATTTCCTGCTGACATATTCAGGTTGCGTGGATATATTTCTTTAAAAAAAGAAGGGGGATTTAAAAAAGCTCTCACATTGTTGCCACATTATTGATATAAACTCCATTTCTAATGATATTCCAAACGTGCCCTTGGCTTCCCTTTGTCGTCCACAAAGAATACCACCACCTTGTGGGTCTTTTTCATTGTGAATAGTTCCAGGGCTGTAGTCTCCTTCGTTGTTGTGGTCGTCTGCAGCGTACTTGTGCTCGGAGTAGTGGTTGTTGTTGTCGATGAAGTCGTCGAAGTCGAGTTGTTGTTGCCAACACCCGTTGTCAAGGATCTCACACTCGTTGTTTTGTTCGCATTTAATGCAGTTGCATTCGTTAGTGTTTTTGCATTTGGCATCGTTGTCAGGGCCGTTGCTACGGCTGTTGGTTGCCTCTTTGGACTCTCCCTCAGTTCGTTGTCTCTCTTGGTGTCCTTTTTCACCTCGATATTCTTATTTTCTAAAATCCTTTTGATCATAACATCTTTCCGTTTTGGCGCCACGACATTATTGCTGCCGGCTGTGTCTTTCCGTATGATGGGCTTCATTTCCGGTTTGGGTGTCTGAGGTTTGGGTATGGCTGGCAACTCGGGTAAATCACATTTCGTTTTCAAATATCGATAAACGGCGAGGACACGCTCCACCAAACGATTGATATATTTGTTGGCGGTACGATCGACAATGGAGGGCGCTTTAATGCAATCATTGCCGCCGAATTCACAGACCTGTGGGAGGGATAACAAAATTGGTTATATGAAATTAATTTCATTGATTATTTTAAACTTACCCGATAATGCTGCAAAATGGCATCCGTTGGTGGCACGTTTAGAGATCCTTTGCCTGGTGCATATTCCCAAACAAAATGATTGCCCGCCTCAACAACGGCCTCGGGTCGGCATATGTATTTGGAACGTTGTTTCTGGGGATGAAGTTTAAAACGTCTGCAAGAAAAATGGGATTGAAAGAAAGTTATTATAGAAAAGTGGTGTCAGGCAAATGGACACAATTTTCCTGCAGAAAAGTGATCTCAGAAAGTCTGAGGCAAATAATTCCTATAAAAAAGTAACCTCAGATGGTCCGGAAGAAACTATTCCTTCTATGGTGCGATGCAAACTATTTCCATAGAAAAACCAGTAAGGAAAGGCTAAAGTCGGGCGGGGCCGACTCTATGATACACTCCACTTTCAATCCGAATACAATTCAATTCGGTGAAAAAGTGAAAACGGGAAGGTTTTTTGTATCCTGTAAATGTATGTGTTTGACAAAAAATTTTATATCGGAAAGGACATTTGTATGAGGATATATTGAAACCTGGAACGAAATAGGTGAAATATAAAATGTAAAGTTTGGCCAAAATCGGTTAAACTTATGGGAGCAACATTTGAATTTGGACTATATTTAAATCTGAACCGATCTTACCCACTTTCACCATAGTTTTGTTTAGTTAGATTATAAGATCTTGTGCGAAATTTAAAGACAATCGAGCACAATATGTGGCTTTTAAAGCGGCAAAAGTCAAATCGGGAGTGACATTTATATAGGGGCTTTATCTAAATCTGAACCGATCTTACCGAATTTCTGCATAGGTGTTTCTAGTAAGATTATAAGATGTTGTGCCAAATTTAAAGAAAATCGAGTACAATATGTGGTTTGTACAGAGGAAAATTTCAAATCGGGAAAGACATTTGTATGGGGGCTATATCTAAATCTGAACCGATTTGACCTATTTTCACCATAGATGTTCTTAGTTTAAATATAAGATGTTTTGCCAAATCTGAAGACAATCTGATACAAAATGTGGTTTCTAGAGCGGAAAAAGTCAAATCGGGAGCGAAATTTGTATGGGAGCTATATATAAATCTGAACCGATCTGACCGATATTCACCATGGGTGTTTCTAGTGGAAATATAAGAAATATAAGGATATATTGAAACCTGGAACGAAATAGGTGAAATATAAAATGTATAGTTTGGCCAAAATCGGTTAAACTTATGGGAGCAACATTTGAATTTGGACTATATTTAAATCTGAACCGATCTTACCCACTTTCACCATAGTTTTGTTTAGTTAGATTATAAGATCTTGTGCGAAATTTAAAGACAATCGAGCACAATATGTGGCTTTTAAAGCGGCAAAAGTCAAATCGGGAGTGACATTTGTATAGGGGCTATATCTAAATCTGAACCGATCTTACCCAATTTCTGCATTGGTGTTTCTAGTAAGATTATAAGATGTTGTGCCAAATTTAAAGAAAATCGAGTACAATATGTGGTTTCTACAGAGGAAAATGTCAAATCGGGAACGACATTTGTATGGAGGCTATATCTAAATCTGAACCGATTTGATCCATTTTCACCATAGATGTTCTCAGTTTTAAATTTGCCAAATCTGAAGACAATCTGTAACAATATGTGGTTTCTAGAGCGGAAAAAGTCAAATCGGGAGCGAAATTTGTATGGGAGCTATATATAAATCTGAACCGATCTGACCGATATTCACCATGGGTGTTTCTAGTGGAAATATAAGATGTTTTACCAAATCTGAAGACAGTCTGATACATTATGTGGTCTCTAGAGCGGAAAAAGTCAAATCGGGAGAGAAATTTGTATGGGAGCTATATATAAATCTGAACCGATCTAACACATTTTTACCACAGGTGTTTCTAGTTACAATATAAGATGTTTTGCCAATTTTAAAGAAAATCTGTTGTAATATGTGGTATCTAGAGTGAAAAGAGTCAAAGCGGGAGTGAAATTCGTATGGGGGCTATATCTAAATCTGAACCGATTTTCTTCAAATTAAATAGCGTTCGTCCTTATCCCGAAAAACATCGTTGTGCAAAGTTTCATTTGGTTCTGTCTACAATTGCGACCTGTATCGTGATTACAAGAATAGATGGACGGACGGACGGACGGACGGACGGACAGACAGACAGACAGACAGACAGACAGACAGACAGACAGACAGACAGACAGACAGACAGACGGACATTGCTAAATCGACTCAGAAAGTGATTCTAAGACGATCGGTATAATTAACAATGGGTCTATCTCGTTTCCTTCTGTGTGTTACAAACAAATGCACAAAGACATAATACTCTCGTGGAGTGTATAATTATGATGGTCCGGGAAACTCTATTCCAAAACTAATCTCAGATGGTTCGGAACAAACTATTCCTAAAGAAAGCATTATCGGATGCAAACTCTTCCTACTGAAAAGTTTTTAGATGGACCGGGACACTCTATTCCTACACAAAAAGTGATCTCAAATGGTAAGGGATAAACTTTCTCTGCAGAAAAGTAATCTCAGAAGGTCTGAGGCATATAATTCTTACATAAAAGTAACCATAGATGGTCCAGGACAAACAATTCCTACAGAAAGCAGAACTCACAAGGCAAACTATTCCTATAGAAATTTTATCTCAGATGGTCCGGGATATTCTATTCCATTCTATGATGCGATGTAAACTATTTCCATAGAAAAGTTATCTCAGATGGTCCGGGAAACTCTATTACAAAACTAATTTCAGATGGTCCGAAACAAACTATTCGTAAAGAAAGCAGACTTCGCGTTGTCTGATACAAACTATTCCCACTGAAAAGTTCTTTTAGATGGTCCGGGATACTCCTATACAAAAGTGAGATCAGATTGTCTCAAATTAATCTGTGCCGCCATTTTCTAAGGAATATCACTCTTCAGACGATCTTTTATTCAGTAGAAGATTGAAATGATATCATACAAATGCAAAAAAACTTCTAAAGCCCACAGTGCGTTATTATCAGCGTTAAAAACTCCCAAATTGCATGCGCCCAAATCTCGACTTTACTGATTGTATTTCGCAAGGAAATTTCTATATCCTAAAAGATTTGGCCAATATCGCGGCTAACTTATGCTGTGGATGCATTTAAAGTTCATATATGGTGAAATAATTGAAAAAGTCATCATAATAAAGGTTATTTTATTGGGATGTATCTTGGAAACTATGTATCTCATTGAAATTTCGATTAATTCGTTGAAAATAGGAGCTCTTGAGGTGTTATTTTGCTTTTAAAAAAGTAGACTTACGTTTTTGCTTTCCTTTTCAGAAAGTGGTTTAACTGAAGGTTGTATTTATTTAGTTTTGTTAGTATAAAACTATATTCTCGAGGCCGATCGATGCCTCGGCATTTACAAATATTGTTAAACTGTTGTCTATCTCTTCATTTAAAAAAGAATATTTTGCATATTACTGAAATGGTAAAACCTTCTAAGCCAAAAATGGTAATGCATTTTGAAAAATTTAAGTAAGGTTTTACGGCATGCAAGCGCATGTAAATATTGTGCCTATATTAATCGTAAGTTATTTAAAAAGTTATAACTGTCATTTGTCATCGATTAAAAAATAAAATAATTGATTTGAACTTGAATATTGTCCTGGCTCAAGACCATTTTGCATCTATATTTAATAGAATGCAAATTTATTTACAAATGGCATGGTGAGATTTATTACTTGGCTGCGGATTACCACGATCGTGATTTCGACCATGTCAAAAATCTTTTCAAGTGGCTTCGCAGCGACTTTTCAACATCGAACACGGCCTCTATAAGGAGATGATTCTCACAAACGAACGAGAAGCACAACTCACTTGCCGAGTTAATAATACTTCGAGTCAATTCAAAAAGTAAACATAAAGCAGCAAAAAGCCATAAATACCATAAATATATATTTTTTTCACTGAACTAACACTCAGGGGATGACCCCTATAAATGCAGTGCATTGCGTTGGCGGAAGGAAGATCAGGTATTGGAAGGAGGAGTGTAGAGAGTAGTGTCTGTTAACATTGTTTTGAAACTCTGAATGTCATAATTGGAGGGAAAGGTATTTGCCGGAAGTCGATTCCACATACGGATAGTACGGGCGAAGAACGAATTTATTCTCCATTCCTGGAGAGTCGCTTATCTCTACCGAACACTCTCACGGGCGGTATAAGATCACGAATCTCCGAACAACAAACACCATGAAAGTATCGATAGAACAATGACACACAACCAACATTTTGACGGTGTTCAAGGGAGACAATAGAATTGGATATCCTACCGTCGCCTATCAACACCATCACCCTCCTCTGGACACGGTCAAGTAGCTCCACTGATGAAGCTGGAGCACCCGACCATATATGGGAGTTGTATTCCATCTTTGGTCTGATGTAGGTAGTGTAGATATTGAGAAGATCAGAGGGTGTGAAAAAGCCTAAACATTTAAAGGCATCTTTCGACACAACAAAAACATGTTCTGTCCAACGAACATCACGTTGTATTTTCATGCCAAGAACATCGAGAGCATCTGTTTGCTCAATATCTACACCGTTCATTAAAATCGACGACACCGTTGGATCAGTGAATCGCTTGTGAGACAGCAAGGAGTCTTACGTCACTGGGTCTTACGTGCATTAAAATCTACTCTATTCTCTCGACCCCATTCAGAAATGGCCAGAAATCCTGGCTAAGTGACTCATCCATCAATGGCCTTTATCCTCAATTTCTTGTCTATGATCGAATGAGTATGAATGACAGAAGTTGCTGTCATCTGCGAATAAGTATATTGGATTCAAAGTCCGATCCGAGAGGTCGTCGATGAAAATAAGAAAAAGGAAGGGGTCGATCATTAAGTAAGTCATTAGTTTCTAAATACCTCACAAGATGGTGGTTAACCATACTCCCCAAAACCTTCCAAAGCGCTGAGCAAATCGCGATCGGTCGATAGTTAGCAGGATTATTAGCCTCACCTTCTTTAGGGATGGGCTGGATGTTCGCAATCTTCCAACGCGCTGTGCAAAACCCTGCACGGTATGCAAGGTTGAAAAGATTACGAAGGGGAAGGGCAAGCGTCGAAGAGCACTTACATAGGACCAGTGCTGAAATGCCATCCGGGTGTGGAGATTCATTTACGTCGAGATTTGCGAGAACCCTTTTAACTCCACGTGTTCGAAAAAATATCTGAAGCAATCTTTTTGTTTTGCGTGTCTATGCAGTCAGAGGAATAGTTGGTTGGTACCATTTGTATCCCCCTATTCCCATTTTACCCCTTAAAAGTACGAATTTGGAAAAAATACTTGTAAAGAGTGATTTTTTTGAGGTTAGGATTTTCATGCATTAGTATTTGACAGATCACGTGGGATTTCAGACATGGTGTCAAAGAGAAAGATGCTCAGTATGCTTTGACATTTCATCATGAATAGACTTACTAACGAGCAACGCTTGCAAATCATTGAATTTTATTATCAAAATGCGTGCTCTGTTAAGAAAGTTCAGAAAGAAAGAAATTGTGTTCAGCGACGAAGCTCATTTTTGGCTCAATGGGTACGTAAATAGGCAGAATTGTCGATTTTGGAGTGAATATCAGCCAGAAGCATTGCAAGAGCTACCAATGCATCCAGAAAAAGTCACAGTTTGGTGCGGTTTATGGGCTGGTGGCATCATTGGACCGTACTTCTTCAAAGATGATGCGAATCGTAACGTAACTGTGAATGGTGAGCGCTACCGTGAGATGATATCCAACTTTTTTTTGCCCAAAATGGAAGAACTGAACTTGGTTGACATGTGGTTTCAACAAGATGGCGCTACATGCCACACAGCTCGCGATTCTATGGCCATTTTGAGGGAAAACTTCGGAGAACAATTCATCTCAAGAAATGGACCGGTAAGTTGGCCACCAAGATCATGCGATTTGACGCCTTTAGACTATTTTTTGTGGGGCTACGTCAAGTCTAAAGTCTACAGAAATAAGCCAGCAACTATTCCAGCTTTGTAAGACAACATTTCCGAAGAAATTCGGGCTATTCCGGCCGAAATGCTCGAAAAAGTTTCCCAAAATTTCCCACCTAAGACGCAGCCGCGGTCAACATTTAAATGAAATTATCTTCAAAAAGTAAATGTCATGGACCAATCTAACGTTTCAAATAAAGAACCGATGAGATTTTGCAAATTTTATGCGTTTTTTTTTTAAAAAAAGTTATCAAGCTCTTAAAAAATCACTTATTATCATGCCTAGAACATCGAGAGCATCTGATTGCTCAATATCTACACCGTTCATTAAAATCGACGACACCGTTGGATCAGTGAATCGCTTGTGCATTAAAATCTACTCTATTCTCTCGACCCCATTCAGAAATGGCCAGCAAATCCTGGCTAAGTAACTCATCCATCAATGGCCTTTATCCTCAATTTCTTGACGACTTGGTCTATGATCGAATGAGTATGAATGACAGAAGTTGCTATCATATGCGAATGAGTATATTGGATTCAAAGTCCGATCCAAGCGGTCGTCGATGAAAATAAGAAAAAGGGAGGGGGAAAGGACAGAGCCCTGTGGTACTCCTGCGGTTAACCTATGCTCATCGGATGAGAACCCATCTACAACAACACGTGTAGTGCGATTTCTGAGGAAGCTCGATATAAATCGAGAGAAGTCACTACCAACACCAAAAGCGATAAGCTCGCCGTGTGCCGTGCCAAACTCTATCAAAGGCCTTGGAGACACATAGAGCAACGACCTTACTCTCACCAAGCTGGTGAATAGATCGATTCCACTTTTCGGATAGCAGTGTCATCAGGTCTCCCGTAGATCGATTCCTTCGGAAGCCATACTTAGTAAGTCATTAGCCATCATTAAGTAAGTCATTAGTTTATAAATACCTCACAAGATGGTGGTTAACCATACTCTCCATAACATTCGAAAGCGCTGAGCAAATCACGATAGTTAGCAGGATTACTAGCCTCACCTTTTTTAGAAATGGGCTGGATGTTCGCAATCTTCCAACACGCTGTGAAACCCCCTGCACGGTATGCAAGGTTGAAAAGATTACGAAGGGGGCGGGCAAGCGTCGAAGAACACTTACATAGGACCAGTGCTGAAATGCCATCCGGACCTGGAGATTTATTTACGTCGAGATTTGCGAGAGATTAAGATTATGAGATGTTTTGCCAAATTTAAAGAATATCGGGCTCAATATGTGGTTTCTAGAGTGGAAAATGCCATCCGGGCCTGGAGATTTATTTACGTCGAAATTTGCGAGAACCCTTTTAACTCCACGTGTTCGAAAAAATATCTGAAGCAATCTTTTGTTTTGCGTGTCTATGCAGTCAGAGAAATAGTTGGTTGGTACCATTTGTATCGCCCTATTCCCGTTTTACCCCTTAAAAGTACGAATTTGGAAAAAATACTTTTATATTATGTATCTACTCAATTAGAGGAATGTTCACACCAAATTTCGTGTTTCTAGATATTGTCGTTTGGTAGGTACATTTTTATCCCTTTTTTGCCCCCAATTCGGCTCCTACGAATAAGAATCACTTTATGGTGCTCGTTTTTGTTCTAGGGATAATGCGCATACCCAATATCAAGTAAGTACAAGCAAAAACATACGTAAATACTCTGAAAATGAGGGGTTATTGTGGGTATTTTCAGTCCTTGTGAGAGAAAAAATTTTCCCTTTGGTCGAGACGCATTTTCGTTTAGATGTTAGGGTGCTTTCAACAGACGGACGGATGTGTAGATCGTCTTATCATTTTATGACAATCAAGAATATATATACTTTATAGGGTCTCAGATCGATATTTCAGGGTGTTACAAATGGAATGACAAAGTTAGTATACCCCCATCCTGGAGGTGGAGGGTTTAAAAACGCTTTATTTTGAAAAAAGTGATCTCGTATGGTCTGACTTTCTACAGAAATCTGAAATCAAAAGGTGTGAGTATTATTTTTCTATAGAAAAGTGGCCTCAGATTATCTTAGGATGAATTTTTCTATTAAAAGGTGATCTCAGAAGGTCTGAGGAAAAAGGGGACACTCTAATCACAGATGGCCCAGGACAAACTATTCCTACAGAAAGCTGGCCTCACATGGTCTGATGTCCGGGATACTATTTCAAAGTGACCTCATGTGGTGTGAACACTATTTTCCTATAGAAAAGTGAGCTCGGTTTATCTTAGGCAAACTTTTCCGATATAAAAGTGATCTCAGCACGTCTGAGATAAACTTTTCTAAGAGAATATTGAACGTGATAGTACAATGGACCTCTTCTGGTCTACGGGAAGCAGAAGCTTGCTTTCTGGCTGCCACCACAATCTAACTACCTAGCTGGTGAACAAATGACCTCGTATTATAGAAATCTAATCTCGGAAGGTTTGAAGCAATCTTTTTTATATAAAAATCCCATTTCCATTGGCTTTAGAATAGTGTCCGCAGAAAGTTTGAGACAAACACTTCCTATAGAAAGGAGGCGGAGACAATCGCTATCCGCCACCAAGGATAGTAATGGTCTCCGCCAAGCTTTGGTGGAATTAGTTAAACTCTTCTCTTTTGATGGAATGAGTCAAACTCTTCCTCCTTAACACACGTTTACCTCAAGCACACTCTTCCTAAGAAGGGTCAAATGTATAATTTTCCTAGTTAGGACTATCCGCTCCTGTCTTACCTTCTTGTCTTCCTTTGGGTCACCAAAGCAGCTCGTAGTTTGGCCAATTCCAAACTCTCCCCACTGGCCACCTTAGCCAACAAAGGATCATCGGCAAATTGCAGATAAAAGAAAGCATTTTGAAAGGAATAAGCTCCAGTGTTACGATTATGGACACGATTGTTCAAGGAACTGCAAATATAAAGGGTAATTAAAAATAAAATAATAATAAATTAGTGTTTGTGGTTTACCTTAACAACTCATTCAGAGTATCCACCTGCCGGGGTATAATGAACTCATCCAAATCCACGATAGCCAAATACTTATAACGATACATGGTGCGGTACAGGCAATCGTTCAGGGCAGCGAACAGGCCCTCCGTGCGGATTTCCTTTTGAGAGCGCATGCGCAAATTCCAAGGAAGAATTTCTATCGATGGCTTGTGATAGTTTAGAGTTTTGAAAATTTTCGGAGGTGGAAAAGTAGCAGCTGGATTATCTGCAAGACAATGAAATCGTCAATATCAAATTATTTCATTTTTTATTTTCTCAACATTACCTTGATATTTCCCCTTGTAGACATTGCTCTCCAGGTAATCCTCCACTGTGGAATTTCCCGGTATATCTCCTTTCATATAATGCTCCAGTATACATGAAGCGTGAGGTCCAATTGTATGATTGTAAAAGGTAAAATGTGATACTCCAACGATGGAATAGAATTCCAAATATTCCATAAGAAACAAGGATTGATCGTAATCGAAATGAAAGGGTTTAACACAGATCGCTATGTCATCTTTGATATCATTGTCCGCGGGAAATTTGCTTTTGGCGGTCTGTGGCGATGAGGCGGTTTGCTTTCCAGCCGACTGAGAACTTTGATTTATTGCTTTAGCCTCGGGCGTTCCACTGAAGTCACGATCCCAGTCGGTATTGCGTAGATCTAATATATTACCCGGCGGCGCTCTCAGCCGAGCTACTATACTCACGTACTGTGGCACATCGTATTCTTGTGGACGCACTGGACACAGCACAAAACAGGCGCTATATTTCAGACTCCAATTTTCACGGATGACCTGAATGGGAAATGGAAGGGAAATTTATAAGAGATTTTTGTACAATAACATATTCGGCTCGAGCAAAGGCGAAGTATTTTTCTATACGAAAGAAGGTCCTAAAATTATCTAAGGTCAGTATCGAGGAGGCAGAACATTCCTCGGGCAATTGAAGGACCATGTGTGAGCTCTTTCCTTTAGAAAAAAGTGGTTTCGTTTTTGAAGGAAGCTGTGGCATAACTTTTTGGAGAATACCCTATCCTTCTAAAAATTTCTACATACATACATACGTATCTCTGTTTATATATATGTTAGTTTCTTCATTTTCTCCCTTCTTAAAAAAACTATGTATATACAACTCATATACCATGTTAAACCTCAACCTCGCTTAACTATACACGCATTCGGTTAGTTGAAACACGTTTCCAAAACATCAATATTGAATCAGTCAATCTATCCAGCGAACGACATGTATCTCCGTTACATGTATTATGAATACTGACATTTTCTATCTACCCTCGGACCTAATCTTTATATCAAATGTTGGATCGGCGTGTATTTTTCTTATGATTTTGCAATTTTTTAAGTTTGAACTACCGATTTGACTTTTAAAGATAACATTAATAACATTAATTTTTATTTTCAGGTTTATGTTTGACATTAGCAAAATGGGACGCTATTAGGGTTTGGGGTCCGGGAATTCCCGTCCAAATTTTTCCGGGAATTCCCGGGAAAAAATTTTCAATTTCCCGGGAATACGGGAAATATTAAAAAAATAATTTATTTATTATGTTGATCAATAATTTAATGTTACTATATAAATTGGAATTTTTAGATGTATTTCAAATTCATATATGCATTTACATTACTGACAATTTGATATTGTTGAGTATTTGTTTATATTATATTACTACAAACAAAACTTTTTAAATTCGCTAAATAGCCATTTTATGAGAACCCCAGCTAGGGGAATAAAACCTTTTTGTGAGTCTATTTGCAGGATCTTTATTGTGAAAAAAATATATCATGCCGACAATACTATGGCTTACATAATGTAAATTTTCTTGTTTTTCTAGAAGAATCGAGGTGAACATATTCTTCAAGAACAATTTACTTTACATATGTAGCCAGGAAGAAAAGGTCTAAAAATAGAAATACAATAAAACTTGTTCGCCTGGAAATTTTCAAGAGTATTTCAATGGCCATTTGTAAGAATTAATGACTGCACTATCTCATTATTTTATTTTTTTATGAATTTATTAAATTAATATTAATTTTTTATGTTTCTATAGTTTTTACAGTTTATAATATTCCCCCTGTTTCTATAAAATATTTTTGTCTACAGACGAATGAATATTCTAAATTATGTGTGTCATAATATTCTCTGTCATATGAGTTATTTGTTTCCTTAATCGTTTTCAATATTGAATCTAGTGTAGGTGTCAGTCACTTCTACCTGCGATATAAATGTCCAATTCTGACGATTAGTCTACATCTTTTCAAGTTTATAATGAGGAAATGCATTTTATAATCTCAATATGTAAGTTCATGATGAGAAATGTAAATTCATAATAGGAGCATGATAATTCACAACCAGCACTGTAAATTCGTAATGTGAAATGTAAATTCATATTGAGAAATATAAAATCATAATAAGAACATACAAATTGATAATGAGATATATAAATACAAAATGAAAAAATCCTAATTGATAATGAGAAAATATAAATTCTTAGGAGCGCCCCGGTAGTCGAGTTGGTAGCGTGATCGGCTATCAGCGTGGGGGTTGTGGGTTCGATTCCGACCAGAGGCTCTGGTCTGTCGCTGCAATAACTAGCTATAATGGTCTTAGTCACCCCGGCTCAATCCCTGGACCCAAAATTAGAATATAAATTTACTTTGTATTGTGATTCATAATAAATAAATAAAAATAAAAAAATAAATTCTTATTCATATATATTCATAAAATATAAATTCATAATCAGAAACAGTAAAATTTATAATCGAAGCTATGTATGTACGTTCTTCTATGGATATTTTCATTGAAACACATATTTTATCAATGTTCTCATTATAAATTTACATTTTCTCAATATGATTTTATATTTTCCCATTATGAATTCATATTTTCTGAATATTAAAACGTATTTTCTGATTATGAAATTGGATTTTCTGATTACAAACTTGTATATTTCATTATTAAATGGTATGTTCTTATTATGAATTAATTGTTCACAATAGAAACTAACAATTCTCATTATGAATTTATATTTCTCATTATGAATTAACATGTTCCTATTATAAATTTACATTACACAATATGAATTTATATGTTCCTAATATGAATTTACATTTCTCAATATAAATTTGTATGTTCCGAATATAACCTTGAAAAGGTGTAGAGTAAAATATTTGTAAAATGAAAAATAATATGTGAAATATTTTGACAATAACATTCGTTTTCAATTTGTAATATGACAGTATTGAAAAAAATACACCAGTTATTAAATATTGATATTTTAAACCATTTTGGACATACCTATAAATAAATTACTTTTTCCCGGGAATTCCCGGGATTCCCGGGAATGAAATTTTTCATTCCCGTTTTCCCGTGAAAAAAATCCGGGAAACCCCAAACCCTAGACGCTATGCACTCGAACAAAGTTGGGAAATATTAAAAACGTACTTACAAAGTAGTTAGTCTTTAACGCAAACTGTAAGAAATTTACAGGAAAAATTTCAGTTTTCAGATGATGCTCATTTTCAGCTCGATGGCTATGTCAATAAGCAAAATTGCCGCATATGGAGTTCAGAGAACCCACATGTGACTATTGAGAAGCCAATGTATACACAACGAGTCACTGTTTGGTGTGGATTTTGTGCTGTACTGAAAAATTGGGGTGATCGGAAGAGGTACTGTCAGAGCCAGTCGTGGTAGTCATATGAATGATATTGTGTTCCATTATTAAATGACAAAGTTCAACCTTTCCAATAGAACAAACATTTGAAAAAATAATTACTACTTGTTTTTTATAGCCGAAAAAATGTTACATAGCCCATCCTTTCAGTAGAAGGGATGGTAGAGGTCATATGTAGGAAAGGAGGATATGGTAGGAGAAGACATGAAGGGATGAATGTTAAGTGAATCATCAAATGTTTCTGTTGGTTCTATTGATCCAAGATGATTTCCACATAATTCGGACGAGGAGTTTAATAGAAGCAACCGCTAAGCCGAAAATATAGAAGGCGAGACGATAGTCTTGTAGTCATTTACAAGAACATACAGGTGCTGCACTAATTCTTCCTCTTCTTCGTGTAGGCAGCTTCTACAGAAGTCCTCAAATTGTAGTGTCATGAGTGTACTTGACAAAAGCACGGTTTTACAGATCTATTAGCTGATGCCTGTCCAGTCAGCTGGATACTTTGGAAACCGTCGATCATCTATATATCTATTTCTTCTCTACATATTTAACCGTTGACTCGTCAACCTGTTCTTTAGTTTCTACTTCACGTAAACTGCGCCAAATGCGCCAATTTTCCCTTTTCGAGTCTCGGACACTACAAAACATATCTGGTAGGTTCTTATTTCCGTTTGTCGATCCATATATAGTTTAACTGTCCTTCCGGTCCGCTCTTGGGTCTGTCTGTAGACCACATAGACTGAAAATTTAAGCTAAGAAAAAATGATGAGTATTTTTTCTTCCATTGGTATGGTTTTTTTGTCTATAATTTTTCTTTCCTTATCCAGTATTTCATTTTAGTCTGTCGTAAGGGACAGAGTAGTTATTCAATGATTTTTGTCGGTTTGAAACTCGAACTGATATATTGCGTCTTAGCAGAAGGAAGATGATTGATCTGTACATTTCGTCAGCGATTTATCTACGGGAATTGTAAAGGCTACATTGACACAATAGATCTAAGACCTTCTATCTTTTTCGTTTAACAAGTAGTGACTCTTGTTTTTTTCACTGAATCAACCCTACAATGTACTGGAAGGAGGAAAGAGGGAGTAGTGCCTGTTGTCATCTGTTTGGAATTTCTGAATATAGTAATTGGCGGGAAAGATATATGACGGAAGTCGATTCCACAAACGGATAGTACGGGCGAAGAACGAATTCATTGTTGTCCAATCGACAAGAAATGGGTTAGATTTCCTGGAAAGTCGTGTATATCTACCGAATGTTCTCACGTGCGGTATAAGATATCGAATATCCGAAGAACGACACACGACCCACGGATATCCTACCGTCACCTATCAACACCATCGCTCTCCTCTGGACATGGTCACGTAGCTCCAGGGAAGATCCTGAAGCACCCTACCATACATGGGTGTTGTATTCCATATTTTGTCTGATTTAGTATAGTGTAAAAATTGAGAAGAAGTGACATATTTCTTACATCGCTTTCAAAAGTCTAGGCAATTAAATGCTTCTTACGGCACATCAAATACATATTTTGTCCAACGAACATCATATTTCATTTTTATATCTATCACATCATGTGTGTCCAATTGCCCAATATCCACATAGTTTTGATAGGAAAATGTTTAATATTGAAGATCCAATATGTTTCAGAGTGGAATATATACACCTAATTTCATGATTTTAGCTACAGCTGATTTATTGGTACCATTTTGAACCTAAAAGTACGAATTTAGAAAAATTCGTACCTCTTATTTTCCGCGTCTACGTAGACAGACGAGTGCAAATACTGAATATCATGATTCTAGCTACAGTCATTTGATTGTATTCATATTTATAGTATTCATTATTATAGCTGCAGCCGTTTGGTTGGTACCATTTTTATCCCCATTCGCCCCATTTTCCGCATAAAAGTACAAATTTCGAAAAAATCCTTTTTATTTCGCATCATCACAGTCAGATGAAAGTAGACACCGAATTTCATGATTTCAACATCAGTGGTTTGGTAGGTACCATTTTTATCCCTCTTTTCCAATTATATCCCTTAAAAGTCCGATTTTTGAAAAATCCCTCTATTTAACGTATCTACGCAATTAGAGGGATGTACATTCCAAATTTCATGTTTCTAGCTGTTATCGTATCATTGATACCATTTGTATCCCTGTTTGGTCCCATTTCGACCGCTAAAGCGGGTATTTACTTTTTGGTGGTTTCGCTACAAGTGCACATAAAGCAGAAATTTAAAAAAATTGCTTAGTCCTTGTTAGGGAAAATAGTTTCCCTCTGGACCGGGTTTACCCACTTTCATTCCAACCGGTCTGCAACCATAACACACATTTAGGGAAAATTTGAACCTCCTAGCTCATTTCGTTCGGCCGCTATCGTATCGTACAACACATATAGTTCAATCCGGGCCCGTTTGTTCGAGAAAATATCTCAGACATGGAACTAGATACATTGTTGATCATGGGGAGTGGTTAATTGTTAGGTTAGCTTTGACAGCTGGGTTAGTGAAGATCTGGTCATCTTTAACAAGAGTTGAATCGATTTCTAAAGCTGCATGAAAGTAAAGATGGGGTTAACATTTGTTGTGACCTGCCAAGACTTAAGAACGATATTAATCTTTAAACATACTCTCGGAATCCTATTGTCGTAATATTGATACATACTGTCAGAAAACAAGCTGTCAAATCAAACAAGCGGTTGGTAGCATATATAACAAGCAGGTTATGCAATTGGAACTGAACTGTTACATGCTTCTTCTTTCTGTTATTATAATTTGGTAATACGCGGCATTATCCTTGAACACATACACAACAGCTTATGGAATTGGAACTCTCTTTCGGTTATTATAACTTGAGAACAATCGGTATTACCATTTAAAAGATACTCAACAGGTTATGGAATTGGAACTGTATTTGCTATCTCTTCTTTTAAACCTTTTGTCTGACTATTCACATGAAATTCTTTTGCATTTCTGTCAAAGATCTATGTCAATGATGAAGCCCCGAAGACTTCCTCCAAATACTTTTCTGTGATGTTTCAATGACTGCAAACCAAAACTAAAAATTGAACTTAAACTGTGACCTGTGCTCAAGTTGAGGTTCGTGATATATTTGTCCCGGTTAATTTAAAAAAAAACTCCTGACAAAATGCAAGGATTGATCCTTCTAAACATATATAGGTGGTATATGTTTACCTTAAAAATTCCTAGATTTTGCCATCACTTACCTTAACTCTAGCCATAACTGTGACTGATGTATATTTAATCCTGGTTCTGGCACTGCCTCCCTGCACCGTGGTATTCTTCGTCGCATACCAAAAGCGACACCAGACACGTTCCGGGCCGCGAGTCTTTGTCGCACCCACCACACGTACCAGTTTTGCGCCATCTCTGCGATCATAGTAGGCAGAGAAGACGAAAAATTTAAAACGTGTCCCATTCACTATTTGCCAAGAGCCATCCGTTGGCTCAGAGCCAATTGGAAAACGTGGCAATGAATCCTCTATCTTGGCTGGTAACATTTTGCCCCATGGTATCAGCGGCCCATTGCCACCCATCTGTGCGCCCATGCCGGTGCCACCGCCCAGGCCAGCTCCGGCATAGGCATTGCCGCCACTCTGTGAATTCAACAAGACACCGGCCAAACGACCCGCTCCACCGTTATTGCTTTCAGCATCTGTAATCATAAAAATCAACACAAAATCGTACCGTATGACATGAATGCACTGCACCGCACCGCACCACCACCACCACCGGAGCACCACCCGAGGGGCAAAATGATGAGAAACAGTTTTCATTACTCAAATCCGAATAGCATAGAAAGCAAAAAAAAAAGTACGGCCGGAATGAAAATATTTTTATAGAAAAGTTTTTCAACAATGGTTTTTCTGGTCATTATACGAGCGAGTTCTTGTTGTTGTTCTGGACTGTTTGGCATGGATTCAATTGAATTCCGCTTTTTTTCCGTATGAGTTTGGATTGGTTGTGGCCATGGTTCGTTGTGTGTACTGTGTGAGTATGTGTTGAAGAGTTGTGGAAATCATTGAGGATTTTTTTGTTGCTGTTTTTTTCACGATTTTCCCAATGGTGGTGTTCCGATGAATGACATTGATGATGATTTAATATTTTACTTACCTTGAATTTTAAATTTATTGTCATGAAGCTGCACGAAACCTAATTTATTATCATTCAGCAACCCCGACTCCAACAGATCATAGTCATCCTAATGGAATGCCATAGTCCATATTAGTGTTTGAAATTGATAATAATAAATATATTGAATTAAATGTAAGCTAAGGTGCGGGGTGTATATTCACTCGTTACCTTGACGTTGTCATAATCGGGCATCGAATCACCAAAACGTCCACCGTATCCGTTGCCAGAACGCATCATCATCATGCCACCATGAGCACGTTCGTCAATCATAAAGAGCTGCAAAGAGGAATTCAAAGAATGTAAGAATGTAATGACACGACATGCACATTGCTTACGTAGCAAAGATGATTATTATTGTCAAGTCAAGTAAAATTATATGTTTCTTTGACTGGGTTATTCTGTCCAAAGGAAGGCCTAATTAAATCTTATATATTACACATATTAGATTGCAGGAAACCCACGCCAGATGGTTAGGAGGTTATTAGGACATCTGTACTTACTAGGTTGGGGCAACTGAGGGAGGATGGACGAAGTTTAGTTGAGGGAACAGAATTTGTATGGACTGCTTATGCAATTTTGTGCGGTGTAACAACCCGCTGGCCTAATTTACTTTAGTCACAGGTGAAGTTGTTGTACGAGGGAATATTGTCAGACCCAGACTAAACCTAGATGATTTAAATTATCAGTGAATGGTCAATGCCAGACACATTCGAAATCTGGTCGAGATTTTATGGATCCTATATCAAATCGTGGTTCATTATGGACCAGAGTACTTTACGGTTTTCATTGATAAAATCTAGAGTGGTGAAATCGGGGAGAGGTGAAAATGGGCTACATCAAATTATGGACCCATTATCGCCATAGATGTTTCTAATTTAATATATCGGGCATTTCATCGTGAGGTTTGATTTTCAATAGGGTTTTTTAACAGATCACGCATGACTAACATTAAACTGCTTTATCAATTGTGTTCAGTATCGTTTGGCACATAATCATGGAAAGACTCACACCACAAAAGCGTATCCTGTATTACGATTTACAAAAATTGGAATAAGTGAGTTTTCGGGCCCAAGAACGAAACCTATTTAATTTGAAGGAAATCGGTTCGCATTTAGATACAATACAAATGTCGCTCCCAATTTAATTTTTTCCGCTCTAGAAATCACATATTTTAAACAATTTTCTTGAAATTTGGCTCAAAACCTTACATTTCAACTAGAAACATCTGTGGTAAGAGTAAGAGACCGATCGGTTCAGATTTAGATATAGCTCCCATACAATTTTCGGTCCTAATTTGAATTTTTCCCACTCTAGAAACCACATATTTTAACCGATTTGCTTCAAATTTGACACAAAACTTTATATATGAACAAGAAACATCTGTGGTAATAGTGGATCAGATCGCTTCTGATTTAGATATAGCTCCCATATAAATTTCGGTCCCCATTTAACTTTTTGGCTCTAGAAACCACATATTTTAACCGATTTTCTTTAAATTTGCCATAGCAACTTGAAACATTACGGTAAGGCCTCATAAAAATGTCGCTCCCGATTGGACTTTTTCCGCCCTAGAAACCATATATTTCAAACGATGTTCTTCAAATTTGTCAAAATACATTATATTTCAACGAGAAAAAAACCCTGTAGAGCAATATTTTTTCAGGTTTTAATATAACCCTCATATAAATGACCTTCCCGATATAACTTTTTTCTCTCAAGGTATTACAGATTTTGAAATAATATAACAGAAACATTATATGTCAACTGGACACATACATTGTGGAAGTGGGTCACATCGTTTCACTTTTTCCCGAATTTAATTGTAATGGGGTAAAAAGTGACTTTAGCCTTCCTTATTTGTTTTCTTATCACTTCGCTTACATATGAACTCAAAACAAATAAATGTTCTTTATGTTTAAAATAATTTGAGTTTCATTTTTCATTAAATGACTCTATTTCTAAGTGCATCTCTATTTAAATTTTATTCTATTCACTCATAGTATAGAATTTTTGGGCAATGTTTAATATATGCTCAGATGCCTATCCACCCGTCCTTCATGTTTTCCGTTTCACTGCATACGGATGCAAAGAAGAGTTGCATGGTCGATATGTCTAAACCACAATAGTTGGACTTTAATTTGTTATGAGCTAATGGTAGTAGAAAAAGGCATAAGTGGTAAGCCTATATATAACCAAAATCGTTATGTATGGGAAGGGAAATATGAGCATTATTGGCCCACTTTTACTGTAGGTGTTCCTAGCTGAAATATATCGTTATGTGAAAGATAAATTTGAAATTCGATGTAATATGTGGGTTCTTGAGCGTTAATAAAGGATGTTTGAGTGTGATATATTTCGAAAGAAAACCCCATTCATGGTAGTTATTTCATATGGAAATGTAATATTATTTGAACATGAAAAATATAGATTATATAGCGGTAATAATAGCGATATTTGTATGAATATGAAACGATTTCCTCCAATACAGTTAAATCGACTCAGTTTGTGATTTTCAGCCGACACATGAAATTCATACTTGAGGAGAAGAAAATTTTCAAGGTTTTAAGTACGAAAAAATTAAGAAATTTATTGTATGGAAAAAATTTCATTTAGGAAGTTTTAACTAAAAAATCTGTTTAGTCATAAATTGTCCTCAGTTTCGGTTCAATTGAGCTTAATTTAAGTTCATTTAAAATTTTCCTCCTGTTCAATCATGGCGTAATTTCAAATATTGCTTTAGTACTATACGAAGTTCAATTTGCATAAATTTTATTTCATTTTAACTATTGTTGGGTTTATTATACCCAACAATACCCAATAGTATACCCCCACAGGTATACTAAGTTTGTCATTCGGTTTGTAACACCTTGAAATATCGATATGAAGTATATATATATATTCCTGATCGTCCTAAAATTCTAAGACGATCTAATATTTCGAGTATTTAATTTTTTTGAATATGTCTGCTTATAAAGGGTGTTTTTTATTGGCGTATAGAACTTTAAGTTGACATCACTTTTTTAACTGGCGGCCATTTTGTCAGCTGTCAAGTGATTAATATTTAGTTTGGTTTGCCATTTCATCATGAACAGGTTGACAAAAGAACAACGCTTGCAAATCGTGCAAATTTATTTCGAAAGTAATGGTTCAGTTCGCGAAGTTCACCGCAAGCTCCGTCCATTTTATCGACATAATTGTCCATCAGAGCAATTAATTCGGTTAACCATGGATCGTTTTCGCACTACGTTTACTCTATGTGATAATACGCATCCGCAGAGACGTCGAACAGTGCGCACCGAAGAAACAATTGCCGCTGTAGAGCAAAGTGTTGAAGAGGACCCGAATGAATCGATTCGCCACCGTGCACAGCAATTGGAGCTGCACAACAATTGGAGAAAGTGGTTGAAAATTGGACCTGTAGAATTGGCTATATTCGAGCCAGCCGCGGCGGCCACATGCCCGAAATCATATTTAAACTTTAATGGCATAAAATTATCCTTCCAATAAAGCCAAATTGATGGACATTAAAACGATTTTCTAGTGTTTTATTTCAATTCGAAGTTCTATACCTCAATAAAAAACACCCTATATTTGTTTGCACATTCCCCTTATAGCATAAAGTGATTCTTATAGGTAGTCACCCTATACTGCGGCAAAAAGGGATAAAAATGGTACCTATAAACGACAGCAACACGCATCGGTGAGCCTCTAATTGAGTAGATACATAATATAAATGGCTTTTCCAAAATTCGTACTTTTAAGGGGTAAAATCGACTTAGAGGAATAAAAAAAGGACCAGGATGACCCGATTTCACCATGTATGTTTATTGGTGAAATATAATATGTAAAGTTTGGCCAAAATCGGTTAAACATTCGGGAGCAACATTTGTATGAGGGCTATATCTAAATCTGAACCGATCTTACCCACTTTCACCATAGGTTTTTTAGTTGGATTATAAGATGTTGTGTCAAATTTAAAGAAAATCGAGTACAATATGTGGATTTTAGAGCGGAAAAAGTCAAATCGGGGCTATATCTAAATCTGAACCGATCATACCCGCTTTCAGCATAGGTGTTTGCAGTTCGATTATAAAATGTTGTGCCAATTTTAAAGAAAATCGGGTACAATATGTGGTTTCTAAAGCGGAAAAAGTGAAATTGGGAGCAACATTTGTATGGGGGCTATATCTAAATCTGAACCGATCTTACCCAATTTCTGCATAGGTGTTTCTAGTTGGATTATAAGTGTTGTGCTAAATTTAAAGAAACCCGGGTACAAGATGTGTTTTATAGAGCGAAAAATGTCAAATCGAGAGCGACATTTATATGGGGGCTATATCTAAATCTGAACCGATCTTACGCAATTTCTGCATAGTTGTTTCTAGTTGGATTATAAGATGTTGTACAAAATTTAAATAAAATCGGGTGTAGTATGTGGTTTCTAGAGCGGAAAATGTCAAATCAGGAGCGACATTTGTATGGGGGCTATATCTAAATCTGAACCGATTTCCTTGAAATGCAATACCAATAGACCTTGGGCCAAAAAAATAACTTCTGCCAACTTTCACGATAATCGGACAACAATTGCAACCTGTATAGTGCGAACAAGCTTAGATGCACAGCGGACGGACAGATGGGCAGACGGACAGACAAACATTGTTAAATCGAATCAGCTGGTGATTCTAAGCCGATCGGTATACTTAAAGGTGGGTCTAGCTCGATTATTTCTTGGTGTTACAAACATTTGGCGCGAAACTAACTTATAATACCCTATAATATTTTACTGTAATGTTACTGTCTAAAAGTGAAATGGTGGAGGGTATATAAGGTTCGACCCGGTACTTGTTATTGAGTAAAACAATCGAACTTTATTAAAGTAAATTATTTTTTTTCCCATAACAAAGAAATTGAAACCCATTTTTATAGAATTTATAAAAAACAAGTAAGAAAACTTCAATCGGCTAAACCGACTTACATATACCCTTACTCTCTATGGACAAAGTAAGAACTTAGATTTTACTTAGGGTCGGATGATTTTTGTGGAAGGTACTAGAAGATTTAAGGCATATGGTCCTAACTTTCACATTTATAGAACAATTGCAAAAACATGATCAAATATCAAGTCATAGTGGATTCCATGCACCAGTAGAGAATTTGGAAAGGATTTAATTATACCTAGGATATAGACAATTTTGTGGGAGGTACAAGACACAAACATTTTTTGGTTTAAAGTTATTATAAAAACATTTTCAAATATCAAATTGAAAATGATTTTGGCTACCCGTAAGAATGTTACACCGGTTTTATTTTAAACAAAGCTTAAGCCACTTTGTGTGGGAGTGTACCAGAAGGGGTGTGACAATATCGGTCATATTCCAGGTGAATGCATCATTTATAAAAGCATTGGCAAAGGTCAATTTTCCAATTTCAAAGTATTCCGTTCCGTATAAAATTTTACGAAGGTTAGGGTCCAATAAAAATTGGACACTAAAATCGTATATCAATTTCAACTCGATTTTGTATGTATACAGTCTGAAATTGCTATAACATTATGTGTAACCTTCTATACAGAATAGATATAGATATTCACTTCAAATCAATTATATATGGTAAATTACCATATTGAAGGTAGGTGACACATATCTAATTAAAAGTGATATTTCTTAAATTATTTTGCTACTTCTACAGTGCTAAAGTGGAAACATGGTGCAAAAATATTCGAAGAAATAGGTAAAAGTTTCTGTACTCTCAGTGAATCCGTACAAAAATCCCGGAAAGAAAATAGAAAATAAGGAATTACCGGGATGCAAACACTAGATATGACTCAACTTCACTTTAGATATTTCTAGGCAATATATTATGTGAACTGAAGTTCAACAAAATCGGTTAAAATGTGTGGACAACATAGAATAGATTGTGCGCAGAGCTCGAATTTCCAACATCAATGCCATAAACTAATCTAAACAATCAAAAACTGTCCTTGGGATTTATTTATAAGCTTTTCAAATGTTGGAGCAGCAAAAACTGACAATATTTAGAAGTCGTTTTCCCAAGTTCTACACAGACGGCCCCAAACTTGATGGTAGGGTGGGCAAGGTCTACACTGCAAAGAACTGGAAGTTATCCTGTTTTTAAGTCTACCAGATATTTGCATTGTATACCAAACCGAAGTTATGGTTACTATAAGAGTTTCAGAGTGGTTGCGCGGCACAGTGGGGTCTTTTGACTTTTTTCGTTGCAAAAATCATAACTTTAAAACTAGTGAACACATTTACAAAAGTAAAATTTTGTTGCACAGAAGACACCATAAGCTTTAAACTGACAATAGGCATTCGATCCTAGACTTACTGGGAGCAGATGTCTAATATGGTGACTCTTTCTTTAAAAAATATATATATTTCTAGTTAGTTTACTTATTATGGTAACAAAGAAGTACCAAACTAATCATTTTTCATTTCAAGGACTCCAAATATGTTGCTTTATAAAATGCGAAAAAATAAATTTGTGTTGGAGGTGCCACACTCTTATTGTAATAACATGCGAATAGGCAAGTATCGGCAGCCTACTTTAATTGAATAGAAAAAGTAATGAGTACTAATCAAAACCTTTTAGTTCTATTCCACCAAAGTTGAAAAACGATCAAAATATAGAGTTTTTTGCTACTGAGATTTTTGGTAACTAAGCCTTGTTTATTTCATTTCATCCAACGTACCTTTCAAACGAGACCAAAGACATAAATATTCGGTAGATAGTTTGTCTGTAACTCCATTATGAATCTTAAAATTTTTTTCACTTTTTGTTTTTTTTTTAATTCTGAAGAAATTAATCAACTTTGACCGGCTCTATAAACCACAATTTTTGTCAGATTTTGAATCGAATTTCTGATTTTTGATCGATAATAAGTTCTCTATTAATTAGTATTTTTAATTTATTACCAAAAGCTATTATCAAATTTTTGATTTTTGCCACTGATTCCGGGCAATGGCCCCATAGTGCGTCGCTGGCGTCAACGTCGAATAGTCAGGCTGCCATAAGATCCATGGACTTAGTGACCCTAAATCAAGAACAACCCAAGACTGTCGTGCATCGCTGGCGTCAACATCTACTCGAATGGCCAGGCTGCCATAAGATCCTTGGACTCGGTGACCCAAAATTCGAGAACAACTCAAGACTGTCGCGCAGGAGATGGCCAAGCAATTCGATGTTCACCTTAATTGGGTGCCAGAACATATAGACATCTCAGAGAAACGTAAAGCTGACAACCATCAGAACTTGCTTCTATTTGTAAACCCCTGTCGACATGCAAGCTCGGGCAATAGGAACAAGTGCTGGCGAACAGCAGGTGGACTGGTTAGACACGTGCAGACTCGCAAAGCTGGTATGACCAAGTATGATTTAAAACAAACAAGTAAGGAAAGGCTAAAGTCGGGCGGGGCCGACTATATGATACACTCCACTTTCTATCCGAATACAATTCTATTCGGTAAAAAAGTGAAAACGGGAATTTTTGTATCCTATAAATGTATGTGTTCGACAAAAATTGTTAAATCGGAAACAAAATTTGTATGGGGGTATATTGAAACCTGGAACGAAACATGTGAAATATAATATGTATATAATACGTATAGTTTGGGCAAAAAAGGGTTAAACATTTGAGAGCAACATTTGTATTGGGACTATATCTAAATCTTAACCGATCTTACCCACTTTCACCATAGGCGTTTTCAGTTGGTGTTTTAGTTGGATTATAAGTTGCAGTACCCAATTTAAATATGTGTGTTTCTAAAGCGGAAAAGGCAAATCGGTAGCGGAATTTGTATGGGGTTATATCTAAATCTGAACCGATTTAGCCCGCTTTAGCCACAGGTGTTTCTAGTTAGATTATAAGGTATTAAGCAACATTTGAAGAAAATCGGGTACAATATGTGGTTTTTAGAGCGGAAGATATAAAAACATTTTTATGGGGGCTAAATCTGAACCGATATTGCCCAATTTCTGCATAGGTGTTTCTAGTTGGATTATAAGATGATGTACCCAATTTAAACAAAATCGGGTACAATATGTGGTTTCTAAAGCGGAAAAAGTTAAATCGGAAGCGAGATTTGTATGGCGGCTTTTTCTAAAACTGAACCGATATAGCTCGCTTTAGACACAGGTGTTTCTAGTTAGATTATAAGGTGTTAAGCAACATTTGAAGAAAATCGGGTACACTATATAGCAACATTTGTATGGGAGCTATATCTAAATCTGAGCCTATATTACCCACTTTCAGCATAGGTATTTATACTTAGATTATAAGATGATGTACCCAATTTAAACAAAATCGGGTACAATATGTGGTTTCCAAAGCGGAAAAAGTTAAATCGGAAGCGAGATTTGTATGGCGGCTATATCTAAAAATAAACCGATCTAGCTCGCTTTAGACACAGGTGTTTCTAGTTAGATTATAAGGTGTTAAGCAACATTTGAAGAAAATCGGGTACAATATGTGGTTTTTAGAGCGGAAAATATAAAAACATTTTTATGGGGGCTATATCTAAATCTGAACCGATATTTCCCAATTTCTGCATAGGTGTTTCTAAAGAGTGATTTTTTTGAGGTTAGGATTTTCATGCATTAGTATTTGACAGATCACGTGGGATTTCAGACATGGTGTCAAAGAGAAAGATGCTCAGTATGCTTTGACATTTCATCATGAATCGTCTTACAAACGAACAACGCTTGCAAATTATTGAATTTTATTATCAAAATGCGTGCTCTGTTAAGAAAGTTCATTGCGCGCTTCCATTTTATGGTCAGTTTAATCGACCCACTGAAGCGGCTATTCGGGCTATTGTGACTAAATTTCGCACCAAATTTACATTGTTGGACATTAAACCACCAACACGCTTACGTAGAGTGCGAACTGAAGAAAATATCGCAGCTGTATCGGCCAGTGTTAATGATGACCACCAATTTTCGATTCGTCGCCGTTCGCACCAATTGGGTCTCTGTTACTCAAAAACGTGGAAATGCCAAAATTGGACTAAGCGGATGGACCACCTAAGACGCAGCCGCGGTCAACATTTAAATGAAATTATCTTCAAAAAGTAAATGTCATGGACCAATCTAACGTTTCAAATAAAGAACCGATGAGATTTTGCAAATTTTATGCGTTTTTTTTTAAAAAAAAAGTTATCAAGCTCTTAAAAAATCACCCTTTAGTTGGATTATAAGATGATGTACCCAATTTAAACAAAATCGGGTACAATATGTGGTTTCTAAAGCGGAAAAAGGTCAATCGGGAGCTAGATTTGTATGGGGGATTTATCTAAATCTGAACCGATCTAGCTTGCTTTAGCCACAGATGTTTCTAGATAGGTTGAAGAAAATCGGGTACAATATATGGTTTCTGGGGCGGAAAATGTCAAATCGGGAGCGAAATTTGTATGGGGGCTATATCTAAATCTGAACAGATCTAGCTCGCTTTAGCCACATGTGTTTCTAGATAGATTATAAGGTGTTAAGCCAAATTTAAGGAAAATCGGGTACAATATGTGGTTTCTGAGGCGAAAAATGTCAAATCAGGAGCGAAATTTGTATGGGGACTATATCTAAATCTGAACCGATTTGCCTCAAATTAAAAAGCGTTCGTCCTTGATCCATAAAACTTACTGGTGCCAATTTTTGTTAAGATCGGACTTAATTGCAACCTGTAATTTGATTACAACAATAGATGGACAGACGGACAGACAGACGGACATTGCTAAATCGACTCAGAAAGTGATTCTAAGCCGATCTGTATAATAAACGATGGGTCTAACTCGTTTCCTTTTGGGTGTAACAAACAAATGCACAAAGACATAATACTCTCGTGGAGTGTATAAAAGCAATAACCAGCATTTATAGCGTTGAAAACCTTCTCTGCCTCAGTCCAGCTATGACTAATATACGTTTAGTGACTCTGGGTTGTGGTATTGCACGTCTAGGAAATTTTAACGAAAAAGGAGGAAGCCTTTACGGTAAAATCCTCTTTCCCAATACTGTAATATACTCTGTCAGTCTGGTTAATTTAAAATAAAACTTACCTCCGTTAATATGATCAAACCGAAGACAGCAAAAAATGCTATGACAATCAGGAAACTCATGCCGGTACGTTCCCGCGTACCCCAATTATGTTTCTTGCTGCGTTTCGATGACGACGACAGGGACATGGAGATGCGGCCGCTACTGCTGCTGCTGCCACCACCACTGCCACTGCCACCTCCGCTACCACCAGCACCACCATGATGACCATGATGGCTATGGTGACTATGGTGATGATGATGATGGTGCTGGTGATGCGAATCACTGTGTTGCAGTTTAGTATACTTCATTGTTAGTTTTATCACAATTTAATTACGCGGGAGAAATTTAGAATTTCTTTTAAGGAATCGCAAAATAAAGGACGTAAAACGTTAAGATTTTCTCTTTCTTTTTGGTTAAGACAAATGGAGGCGAGCGATATGTACGGCGACAGCAAAACTTTCCTCTGCCTTGAGAGACGTTGATGACGTTGTGTAATGGAGCCCCCCAATGGTTTAGGATGTTACGACGGCTGATGCTCCCCTTTGGCTGTAAGGGGGGCTCCACATGAGTTGCTGACTGAAGACAATCTTAAATAGCTGCTTCGAAAAGGGTGGCGGTGCTTTGTTAAGCTATTATCTGCAAACGGATGTTGATGAAACCGGATGTCACGGTTTTTGTTGACAAACAAAGCAAATGCGTGTGTTTATCTTTTCAATGTGTGAGTGTGTGTGTTTGCTGGAGTCACCACCACAAAAGCATGCAACAATTGTTCCGGATGATTGGTGGTGGACAGGATTCACGTCGCCAAAAGCCGGTTTGTTTGGGTTGTTTTTATGTTGTTTTGGCCGAGAGAGACAGCGCCAGCAGTAAACAGGTTGTTTGCTTCAAACTCTCTTCGTGTTCTATGCTCTCTGTCCCTCTCTCGTGGTGGCTCTGAGCAATCCTTTTCGCTCTCTCTCTCTCTCCGCGGAGATATTTTTGGAATGTGTATATGGAAAATCAATAACACCCTTATTTGGTGGCTGCTTTTTGATGTTTCATGATTTTTTTGTTCGAAATCTTTTGGAAAAATATTTACACTTGCTTTGGTTTTGTGTTAAAACATTAAATTTCATTAACTTCCGGTAGCCATAGCACTACTTCCGTCGTTTGTTTTGGCAAATTTAGCTCTGCTCTAACAATTAATGTTTGTTTTATTAAAAACAAATTAAGGACTTCCTTTGCAAGTCCTTGCGACACCTTTTTTTCTTATTTTTTGCTAATTCACTTTCACTTTAGCCATTTAATTGCTTTCAGACTTTCATTGCTTTTTCGATTAATTTATTGGGGATTTCCAACAAACTTTTCTTTTCATTTTTTTACTTTTATTTAAATTTCTATTTACAAATTATTTTTTAATTAATTGATTTCCTTTCTTATTAAAAATATTGTTTCAACTTATTTGTTGTTTTTTTGTCAGCACTTCTCACTTTGTCTAGAATTTTTCATCAACTGTCAGAATTTTTCTTTACGCTTCAACAGTTTTCCTTGTTAGAAAGCAAACGTTAAGGATATCATACACACACCAGCCGGGACCTGCGCATATCCTACGGAGCAGAGCAAAGATAGCATTGCCAGGATTGAAATATTGATTGTTGACTTATTTAAGCGACTTTAAAACGCCTAAATTTACATTTACATGGTTAAGCATAGCAATATTATAGGAAGTCGAGGCCTCAAGTAGTTCAAATGAAATATTCAAACTCGAAAATTCTAGCAGACCATATAAATATCATTTTGCAGTTATTCGGTGGAACCACACCTTCGTAGGAATATCAAACAAAATAATTCCAGCAGTCCATATAAATATAATTTTGCATCCGGCGAATTTGTCTGCTATTTTCGTTTTTTAAGTTTATTTTTTTAAATCAAATTTAAAAATTACTTTAACTTTATATTTAATTTAATTTCTGTATTCCAAAGTATTACCGCCAGATTAGAGCCGGTCAATTTTAAGCATATTTTATGAAATTTCCAATATTTATTTACTATTACAAATGAGTTTGCATCAAACTTTCGACAAGTGTAGTGCGAAAAAAAACAAAACATTTTTGCATAAACGCAAAAAGACTTTTATCACAATATTCTTCAAACAAAATAAGACAAAAAAAAAACAATTCTAATTTTTGCGGTTTGAATGTATGAATAAGACCTTCTGTGTAGCGGCAGAATGGTGAATTTAATTTAATCCGATGACAGCGAGAGCGAAATTGATTGGCAGATTGTTACATCTCGCAAGCGAAACAGATCTCTGTCGAACTCCCCCGAACCACCAAACGAGAATGTTAGACCAGTGTTGCCGCTGAGGAATTTCAAAAAGTATCACTAAAAGGGGATTTCTTCAAAAAAGGGACACATTTGTTTGAAAAATGGGACACATTTGTTTGAAAAGAAAATATCAAATTACAGATTTAAGAACTTTTATTTTGGACATTTATAAAAAATGAGCCCATACAATGACATTTCTCATTTTATGTACACCAAAATTATCTTTAGTGTTAGTTTGAAAGTGATCTAAATCACACTATATCCATTAATATTGATGTGTGGCGATGCAAACAAACATTTTTTTATTTATAATGTCCATATTAGGTGATTCAGATAATTTGAGTAACATTGTATGTTATTTGAAAAGTTAAAAATAATTTCAGTATAAAGTTTCTATTTTTTATTATTTTTTTAAATAAAATATTTTTGTTTTCTTTCATTTTTGGTAAGGAAATATTACTTTTGCGAAAAAAATTAAAAATAAAACATAAACCATTGTATATGGGCATTTCCATGTTGTCGAACGTGACCGTCGTACACATTTAAAGTGACGAAAAAGTTAAAATAAAACGGTTTTTTATTTTGACCATATGCTTAACTTATAGCTCTTAATTAGCTGTTTAATTGGTGCTAATGTGGAGTTTGGGTAATTTTTCGTTTTCAAGATAATTTAAAAAAAACCTAGGCATTCGCACGTGACCAAAACAGAAGTCGTTTTCGCGGCCATCCATTCAAACGCCGATTTTAGCGAATCCTGTGGCAATAGATCAATGTGACCAATTTTGGAACGTTGTGCACTGATGTCTCTTCAAAATGGCTTTGATTTTATCCACAAATAATTAATACTTTTTTGTAATTTAATTTTAAGCCCGGTCGAACGTGACATGTCGCACGTGACATTTTTTTCCATCGTGGTATTTATGTTGTTTTTGTTGCACTTTTTACGAAATTATAATTAATATATAATTTTTTTAATCAACAGAAGTATTCAATGTATTTATTCTCACATAATAAGAGTAAACAATAAAATTTTGTTTTTATTGTTATTTATTGTTTTGTAATTTTAGCTGATCTTCTTTCAACTTTCACTGCGATTTTTAACTTTCTTTACTTTTTTGCCTCCGTTTATGCTCATCTAGATTTAAATAATAAAAATAAGCATTTTTTACATAAATAAATTATTTATGTAATTTTTTTTTTTTAATTTTGAATTTTCACACTTAAGATGTCGCACGTGACCAATTTTATAGAAGTGCCAAGGTCACAAATTTTCTTATATTCCAGTTACATTTTTTTATTTTAATTGTATAAAAATCTCTGTTTTTAGTCAAAATTTGATGATCTTTTTGCGTGTACTTTAGACACGGTAACAACAAATGTTGTTTTTCCAAGTCGAACGTGACATCGAAATATGCGATAATACAAAGCAAAAAGTTACAATTTATAGCAGACGTATAACTCCGTATCCTTTCTTTTTTGACTCTTTGTACTCCTTGAAAGATTTTAGACACTAAAAGTCAATGTGTAATGCCTCTATTTAAGAACTTTGATCAAAACAAAACATGCGAAAGAAATATTCATACGAGTAATGTTGCACATGCGCGACTTTGCATTCGAATATCTCAAGATAGGATATGAATTAATGTAAAATTAGTTTACATTAGTAAATTTGTTTATTTCTCTATGAAAATATGATAAAAGAAAATGTTTACAAGAATTTTTAATTTTTTTGTCTTAGTGGATCTTTCTGTGGAAATGCCCATATCTCAGAACGTATAAAGTTTGACTTAGACCACTATCATTCTAACTGACACATATATATAAAGGGTGATTTTTTAAGAGCTTGATAACTTTTTTAAAAAAAAAAACGCATAAAATTTGCAAAATCTCATCGGTTCTTTATTTGAAACGTTAGATTGGTCCATGACATTTACTTTTTGAAGATAATTTCATTTAAATGTTGACCGCGGCTGCGTCTTAGGTGGTCCATCCGCTTAGTCCAATTTTGGCATTTCCACGTTTTTGAGTAACAGAGACCCAATTGGTGCGAACGGCGACGAATCGAAAATTGGTGGTCATCATTAACACTGGCCGATACAGCTGCGATATTTTCTTCAGTTCGCACTCTACGTAAGCGTGTTGGTGGTTTAATGTCCAACAATGTAAATTTGGTGCGAAATTTAGTCACAATAGCCCGAATAGCCGCTTCAGTGGGTCGATTAAACTGACCATAAAATGGAAGCGCGCAATGAACTTTCTTAACAGAGCACGCATTTTGATAATAAAATTCAATAATTTGCAAGCGTTGTTCGTTTGTAAGACGATTCATGATGAAATGTCAAAGCATACTGAGCATCTTTCTCTTTGACACCATGTCTGAAATCCCACGTGATCTGTCAAGTACTAATGCATGAAAATCCTAACCTCAAAAAAATCACTCTTTACTAAACTCAAAAAACTTCTTCTTTCCATATTTTTTTCAATGAGATCAGTACTGGGAACCCAATATTCAAACTCCATGTCAAGTATATTTAGAGCTGAAAGCATTGAATAACAAGTTGCTACCTTCAACCTGTTCGATAACATATTTTTTCATTATTGTCAGCTTCGAAAAAAGCGCTGCTAAGAGGCAAAGTAAAAACGTATGTGGCAAATTGATACAAATTTTTATATTCATTTAAAATCATTTTTTAAATTTCCCATTTTATACCAGAAAACTTCGACATTAGTCATTGCGAATAGCTGCTCATAAGTTTTATCGTTCTAATAATTTTAATTCATTTACAAAAGCCTCTGGTTTGCTAATTACATCAGCCACTAATTCTGTCACGGTGGCAAAATAGTTGATATCTTGGATTTTATATAAAAAGGGTCTAAGAATCTTAAACTATTCAATTTTTTGTCATTTATATAAAATCCAGAAAAATTTTGATCACAAACAGTTTAGTAAAAATTTAAGTAGATTTCTTTTAATAATAATAATATCGTGTTCTGATATATTTTAAGAAATACTTAATGCTTCGGCTTCATGGCCTATTTATATTTTAGTCACATCTTTGATGTATAAAATATTTTTATAATCGATATTCCATATCTCTGTAAACATTATAAACTATTTTTTTTATTTTTAAAAAGTTGGAGTATAATCTCTTTTGTCATCGAAACAAGATGTGTAATGTGTGAAGTCTCACTTTCAAAACTTTTGTTTAGTGAGTTCATGATTTTAAGAATATAAAAAAATATATCTTATTTGTTGTTGACAGTTTTTGGTTTTTGTTTCCAATTTCCAATAAAAAAGTGGCGCACAAATGATAAAAAAGAGGCACAAAAAAGCAAAAAGTAGCACATTTAGTACCACAATGGAAAATTGACACAAAAGTATCTCGGCTCAAAAAAAGTGGCAAAATTGCCACTTTAGAGGCACAAGGGTAACACTGGTGTAGAGAATGTATCGGACATGGTTAAAGACTTCGCTAAAATAATACCAGCAACACAATCTTCTATAGACATAAAAGAGTAGCGTGATTGAGTTACTGAGTGACTGACTGATCACTCCCCAGAGCAAACGGCTAGAGCTAGAATCATGAAATTTGGTGTGTACATTTCTCTTACAATGTAGAGGTGTGATAAGACGGGGTTTTTCGAAATTCGTACATTTAAAGGGTAAAACGGGGTAAAAATGGTAATGACCAAACGGCTGGGCCTAGAATCTTGAAATTTTGGTATGGGCATTCCTCTTGCGACATGAAGGCATCCCAAAAAAATTTGAAAAATTCGTACTTTTGGAGGGTTAAATGGGGCAAAAAGGGACAAAAATTTTACAAACAACACGACTGAAGCTAGAATCATGAAATTTGGAGTGTACATTTCTCTTACGGCAAAAAGATCAGATTTGAAGCGAGTTTTTCGTAATTCGTACTATTAAGGGGTAAAATGGTTTAAAGAGGGGTACAAATTGTTCTTGAAATTTGGTAAAAAAAAATCTCTTATAGCTTCAACCCGCCCAAGAAAATATTTTTCAAAATTCGTACTTTTTAGGGGTGACATCGGGTAAAAAGGGATAAAAATAGTACCAATAAAATGGATGGAGCTGAAACCATAAAATTCGGTGTGTACATCCCTCAAAATGCTTACAATCGCAAAATGAAGGAATATTTCGAAATTTGTAGTTTTAAAGGGAAAAGAGGATAAAAATGGTACCAACAACACGGATGACGCTACAATAATGAAAGCAGGTGTGTATATTCGATTTACAGCGCAGATCACTAATTAGAAAGCATTTTTTGAAATTTGCATTTTTAAGGGATTAGGATACAAATTGTACCACCGCCCTGACCAAACGGCTGGGCCTAGAATAGAGATGTGCGCGTGAGTGATTATTGGCTCACGTTCACGCACGCTCACGAAGGAAAAAAATTGAATCACGCACGTTCACGCACGAAGATTTTTTCGTTACTCACGTTCACGCACGCTCACGTGAGTAAAATAAATTTTGCTCACGATCACGCGTGATTCACGCGTAAATCACGTGATTCACGATAATCACGCAAACAATTTCCACAAAGAAAATAATATATACATTCCAAATCGAAATGACTAACGCCTCGCAAATCCAAAAATTATATTATTTAAATCACTCTATGTTTGCGATGTTTGTCTTAAATTCATATTTGTAAAGTAGTATACAAAATGACAGTATGATATATAGTGACATAAAATCCATGTAAAAAACAAAGCATATACCCCGATATCAGTTATGTTTTTTTTAATTGAACTACCACTAATGGGGGTTTTCCATATAAATTTAGTGCCTAGTGTTGATGCAGGGAATGCTTGCTTAAATAATAGAAATTATACCTGCATTGAAGCCCTTTATTTTATAAATAAATATGTATATGACTTTTATTTTGAATGTAAAATTTCACATTTTTAAACGAAATAAAATCAAAGTAAAAGAATTAATAAATATGTGCGAATCACGAAAAAATCACGTGATTCACGCAGAAATTAGACTCACGCACATTCACGCACGAACATTTTGTCATTCCTCACGTTCACGCACGCTCACGTGAGTAAAATAAATTTTGCTCACGATCACGCGTGATTCACGCGTGAATCACGTGATTCACGCAATTCACGTGAGTCGCGCCCATCTCTAGCCTAGAATCATGAAATTCGAAACGGGCATTAGTTTAGCAGCACGAATGCAACTAAGAAAATATTTTTATGAGTGAAATTGGGTAGGAAGGGATACGAAATGGTACCAATCAAACAGATGGAGCTGGAATCATGAAATTCGGCGTGTACATCCCTGAAAATGCTTACAAAAGCAAATTGTAGGATTTCTTCGAAATTCGTACTTTTAAAGGGTAAACGAGAAAAGTGGGATAAAAAGGTGCCAACAACATGGATGACGCTAAAATAATAAAATTCGGTGCGTACATTCGTCTTACAGTGTAGATGAGTAATAACAAGAAATTTTCCGATATTTGTACTTTTACATTCGTCTTACAGTGTAGATGAGTAATAACAAGAAATTTTCCGATATTTGTACTTTTAAGGGATTACATGGGTTATAAATTGTACCACCGCCAAATTGTACCACCAAAATTGTACCAAAAGACTGGACCTATAATCTTATATTTGCTAGTATTTCATAAAAATTCCATGAGAAAACTACTAAAACATATTAAATCAAATTACCGCAACAATCTAAATTATTTCTGTACCAGGACTTGGGTCACTTTCTGGCACAAATGATTTATCTATAACGAATTTCTCTATACTGCTGCAATATAGAGAATAGTAAAACTTCTCTATATTTTAGCACTATAGCGATAATGTAAATTAACAAAAAATCTTAAAAAAGGGCCATAAAGTCCATGACGTTATAACGCAAATGAAAGTGTCTTAAATTCCATAGAATGCGATTTTAAGTGGATCGGTGTAATAAAAGATGGGTCTATAACACTCCCTTTTGTGTGTTTCAAACAAATCCGCAACTACATAATACCCTGGTGGCGGATATAGAAAGTGTTAATAAAAATATTAGCTTTTCGATACATGAGAACTATTTTTACTTCTGCGACACAAACGAATAATTTGTAAACTCATGTTACTTTGACGACATGATTTGCCATACGGGTCTCTCTCACAGACCGGGACTAAAAAAATAGTCTATCCGAAATGTTATTCAAATAATCCGATGACATTTTCTTTTATCATTTATTTTCTTTATCAATTGTTTATCTTTTTACGAATATTATAGAAAATGTTTATTTAAGCCTTCTGATGACATGTTCTTTTGGTCATATCTTTCATACATTCAAATGCAAACATTAAGCTTATAATGTCACATTCATTACCTTATCGTGGATATTAAGTATGTCAGACTATTTTCTGGCTTTAACATCACATTACAAGTTAACTCCATTTAATGGTCATTTATCATTTGCTGACGGACACAATTACAAATTTACGTCAGTATGACGTAAAGCCTAAGCAAAGCACACACACAAAAAGACAAAACAAAAACCAACAAGACATGCAATGGGAAATGCGACATGTGGCCGGAACGCGAACAGGCACAGCCATGTTTAGAAAGGGTTTGGTGAAATCGATTTTCAGTATATCCTCATTAGTGTAGATAAAGAAATACACAAATAACTAAGTATAGTTTTAGTAGTGTATAATCAATCTTCAAACAAAAATAATGTTTTAAAATAAACGAGTAATGACGAGCTAACGACAATATACTCGTAGTACCCAAATATATACAATATCTACAATATAGTAGTAACACTCACGATCTTGAAACACAACCTATCAAAATATCATTGCCTTCAAATAGAAAAATTCGCAAGAACCAGTTTCTGCTAGAACAATTCGTAGATGTCTTGTACATGTCACTTTTCGTGCACGACTCTCTGCTGGGGGTTCAAACCCCCCAGAGAGGTTTCGAACATATACATTTTAAAACCTTCTAGACATTCGGAAGCAATGAAATATAGAATTTTTAAGGTCTTTTTAAATAACTCGTCTGAAATGGTAATTTTGCAGTAAAATCATGAAAACAATTAAAAAATCGTGGACACTTTCTTGAATTTCGAAAAAAGATTATGAAAAATACAAACAAACTAAACGAATTGTGCCAATTTCAAGATTGTGTAGAGCTAATTTCGCTAATGGACACCAAATTGTTCGGAAAATTTTCATTTTTATTAACCGATACCGCTTCTTGACATTCGACTAGAGATATATCTTATGAACTTTTAATTGTGTACTGCAATAAAAGTTTGGAAATTTAATAACAAAATCGTTTAGTAATTTTAAAAATAGTGTAGATATCATATGATATCATAATGAAATCTAAAATATTCTTAATAAAAGCAAATAATTTGCTTGATGCTTGTAGAGCGCTAAGATGTAACATTTGCGATTGGACATTTTTATGGAGCTGTATCTAAATCTGAACCGATGTGTCATCACAGATGCAACAACAACGGTTTCCGTTACTTCCAATGTTTTGCGAGTTTGCAATTATAATACAAATCCATTTCGACAAACGAAGAAAACTGTTTGATATAAACATATTTCTCTTTGTTCATTTACAACAAGTGATGCCATGTTTACCGGAAACAAACAAATTTTTCCCACAAAGGAAACTCAAAAACGATGTGCACGTGTCTAAAATTTCGTTTCTACGAAATGCATTTTTTCTGCGTGTAGGTCTCTATTTTAAAGTTCCGAAACAATAAGAAATGAGTTTTAATTTGCTAAAAATTTTGTTATATTTATAACTTATGTCAAATATTTTTAAGAGTTAGTATTTTTTGTACAAGTATTATTCAAAAGAGAAACAACAAATTCAGTAACTTGGATCTACGTAGGAAAGCGAAACTCTAAAATAACAATTATTTGGTTTTTTGGAATTAAAATATCTAGTTGTTTCTTCTTGCATTTCATCGAATACAAAAAATACTGTATTTGTTTTTCGAATTTATACATATTTAAGATTATAAAAATTAACATTTCCAAATATTTTTTATTTAATCGGAATATGCGTATAAAGATTTTGAGTAAACATCCTGTTACTCATGTAACTCCTGTATAAATTAAAAACCCCAAAACTCTTTAGACATCCTATTTAGACACATACTTTGTCAAAAAGCATATCCAATTTTCTGCATTTATCATAAAAAAATGCGGGACTGAAGGGTTTATCGCCGAGGAATTTGATCGTTTTTTGGTGTAATATTTATTCAAAATATATTCAAAAGTGGCTATGAACCATTTTCTCGAAAATGAGGTTTTGATGCTGTGGCTATGACATAATGCATATGCTATGAACATAAAAATAATAGAAATAAAATAGTTCAACAATGGAGCAGCATAAAACCGAAGGTTATAATTCGCTACAACGAGTTTGTTTTAAACACGATTCTAGATTTAGGGCATATCGTACTATCAAATTCTATCATTTCGCGTTAATAGCATTTTGATTCCCCAGTTATCAGGCTAAAATAGGAAAAATGGTGGCTGTAAAGTCAAAAATTGTGAAAAGTATATTTAGAAAAAACCGGCGTAACTTTTTATTATAATGAGAATACCAAAATATTTCTTTGGCATGTGATTGCTGACTTCATGGGAAATATTTGTGTATGAAAAGTTTCAGAATTATGAATGTAAATTATAAGGAATTGCACTTATGAATATAAACCCTATGTATGTAATTTCAAGCACATATTTAAACAAAAGTTCTACACTTAGAGAGTCTGTTAATAAACGCAGCGACTGTCTGCTGCCTATCAGCAGATACTTTTCTGCTATTACAGCTGTTTTTTTGGCATAACAGCAGTTTTCTGCAATCTTACATCATCATTCACACTGCTAAAGAGTTTGCAGTCTGCTAAAATTGGCTGTGGTTAATTAAAATATAAAAATAGATAAGCGTTCATAAGCGAGTTTAGCCCGAATTTCCTTTTATTTATATACTTGGGACAATATGCGTATCATATATATTGCTAAAAACAGCAAACAGCTGTTTACCATCTCAGCAGATACAAATCTGCTGTCTCTTTCTTAACAGCAGATAATCTGCTCTTTCAGTAGACTTTCTGCTTTCTTTTACTGACATATTCCTTTGAGTGTAATGTAATCCATATATCGATTACTGAAATGCAATTTTGCCGACAATGTCTGTCGGACGAATGTATCAAAATATTTCTCGAAGATCCTGGCAATAAAATATGAGTGGTTTCCAAACGCTCCAGTAAAATTTCCTAAAAAGTTGGAAAATTAACTAAGTATGAGTAAAGTTTCCTTCTTTCAAAGCCATAGTAAATAGTTAATTTACTAGAAAAAGTGTAGTAGATTTATTTAAAAACATTTCTGTGGATCTAATAAAAAATTCTTATAATTGAATAAATTCAAACTTATGTGGAATAATATTTTCAAGGTTTTAAGTGAGAAAAAAATCTAAAGTTTTTGTATGGAAAAAAATTCCATTTAGGAAATTTTAACTTAAAAATGTGTTTTTCCTAAAATTAAGTTAAAATGTTTACTGAAATTTATGCCGTGTTCTTAATACATTTAAATATTGATGAACTTATAAAAACATTTGAAATTGTTTAAATTAATTAATCTAAGAAGCAATTCTCGTTCGTTTGCAGAGACTTATTTCTTAAATACTTTATGAATTATTCGAAGGCGCCTATCTTGCCTTCGCAACAATCATGGAGTAATAGCTCAACTCATTATGGCAGAGGTATCAAGAAACTTTTGAGAAATATTTCATGTTGTCATTTTTTGTATCAGTTTTGCATACTCTGAAGCAAAACAATTTGTTTAATTTTTATACACTCCACGAGAGTATTATGGCTTTGTGCATTTGTTTGTAACACCCAAAAGGAAGCGAGATGGGCCCATTGTTAAGTATACCGATCGACTTAGAATCATTTTCTGAGTCGATTTAGCAATGTCCGTCTGTCTGTCCGTCTGTCCATCTATTGTTGTAATCAAAGTATAGGTCGCAATTATAGTCCGATCTTAACAAAAATTGGCACAAGTAAGATTTGTGGATCAGGGACGAACGCTATTTAATTTGAGGCAAATCGGTTCAGATTTAGATATAGCCCTCATACAAATGTCTCTCCCGATTTGACATTTTCCGCTGTAGAAACCACACACAGTGTACTCGATTTTCTTTAAATTTGGCAAAACAGCTTATAATCCAAGTAAAATACCGACGGTTCATATTTAGATATAGCGCAAATACAAATGTTGCTCCAAAATGTTTAACCAATTTTGCCCAAACTATACATATTATATTTCACCTATTTAGTTCCAGATTTCAATATACCCGCATACAAATGTCCTTTCTGATTTAACATTTTTTTATCAAACACATACATTTACAGGATACAAAAATCCTTCCCGTTTTCTCTTTTGCACCGAATTAAATTGTATTCGGATTGAAAGTGGAGTGTATCATAGAGTCGGCCCCGCCCGACTTTAGCCTTTCCTTACTTGTTTTAGTTAAATTGAACTTATTTTAATTTCACCTTTTTCTCCTTGTATAAAATAAATTTTCCTCAGTTTAAATAACAATTTAATCGTTTTGAGGAAAAAATCAGCAAAATTGTCCTTAGTTTGAGTAAATATTTACTTGATTTGAGTAAACATTTATTTAGTTTTAGGAAATTTTCAGCAAAATTTTACTAAGATTTAGTAAAAATTTACTTAGTTTTAGGAAATTTTTGCTTAAATTTAATAAAAAATTACTTGGTTTTAGAAAAAATTTACTTAGATTTAGGAAATTTTCAGCAAAATTCTACTTATATTTAATAAAAATGTAATTGATTTCATAAATTTTAGTTAATTTTAACTCATTATAGGTAACTCATTATAGGGGAAAATCCTGCGCACGGGCCTGGCGATGGAGATAAGAAGCGTAGAGAGGCATGTACAAGACGTCTTGGAATTGTTCGAACAGAATAAGAGAACTTAACGAGTCGGGATAGAGCGAATATGTGTTCGAAATAAATGATGGGGAGGGAAAATTAATGTGGGTCAGTCAACATTTAACCCCTCTGGGAGCGAGTCCGAGGCAGTTTTGGGAATTTTCCTGTATTTTTACCACTATGCTGCAAGAAGAGGCCAGAGTTGGGAAACTTTAATCGTCTATAAAATGAAATTCCGATGTGATCTAAAAAATCCATTGTCAAAACTCCGTAATTTTTTTTCGTGTTGTACTGTGTTATTTGATGGTCCGATCGGTCGACTACCTAGATGCACAAGTTTATTTAAAATTTTCGCCAATACAAATTATTGAATTTCTATAAACATTATATTTCTCGACAATGTCTTTCTTCAGCTAGGGAAGACTGGGTGGTGGAATTCCCAGTTGGAGTAGTTATCTCAAGGTTTACACAGACGACTCCATGCAACTGGAAGTTAAAGCTTTAGCTGAGATAGATGTCGCCGGTGATGGCGATCAGCAGATGGACAGGCCTAGACACGAATATGGTTTGAACAAATTATGATTATTTCAATTGCCCGCAATGATTTCAGTATTGACGGCACAATGTGTAACAGGTACACATGTCCATTTGTATGGACAGCGACCCAGCAAAAATAATTTCCAGTCACCCCATGAAAAGAAAGTTTGGATTATTTAACGATGTTTCGTTTCTAGATCAAGCCGTCTGTGAGCTAAACGCTCCTGAAAACACCCCTAAAATCATGTTTTTCGCGTGTAATTTTTTACGTTGCATATTTGTCCAATTTTTTTCTGGATTAGTAGAGCCTCAGAAGCACATTAAATATAAATTGTGATTCTCGTCTTAGAGTTACTTATAGGTCGAATAAATAGACCTTTATAGTATTTTTTGTGTTTTTTTTTTTTATAATGACAACTGAACACTTTTTCGTATTTGTTGTAAGTATTTTATAAATAAATGAAATAAATATCTGCAGTCAATACCTTTCGAATGAGGCCTCAATGGTGAACATCGGATAGAAATTGACGCCGCAGCGCTCAGTTTTGTAAAAAAGAGTTTGCAAATTTCGCCACTGAAAATCCATTTCCTGTATTAAATTATTTTACAAACATGGAGTCAGTGACGTCATCTTTTGTCTGATATCCATCATTTGAAAGGTATTGATTCCTTCTATTAATTTTTCAATACACCTCTTACAAAATGTTTCCAAGAAATACAGTAAAAACTCGATTTACGCAACCGATAGGAAATCAAGGCAGTTGCATTAACTGAGATTGTTGCTCTTACCACGACCCAAATTATTTAGATTTAAATAAGTAATATCGTCCTAATAGAGGCCCACTCAATACTTATGTGAAGATCTTTGATAATATACTTATTTTCGTTATAAGATGTATTTAAAGCTTCAGTTTCCTCGATTTCTCCTGTGGAAAATTTACTCAGTAAATTTTAAATCGACGAATGTGTTGTGCTAACTGTTGAATTAAAATATTTTTTTGTCAATATGGCCTTTTTGGGAAGGCCTTTAGACTAGTGAAAATGTGAAACCTAAACGAAATTTAATTTAAATCATGCCTATAACATATTGTCCGTCGGAAATTGACAGATCCCGAGCTCTTTGTTTTAACAACGAATTAAATATTTTTGTTTCTAATTCTGAAATTCAGCAGTTCTAGGTCAGAACTCTGTATTACAGACAAAAGTTGCACTTATCGTGACAATTTTTTAATAAAAAACTTATAAAGAGCTTAATGTTGAATAAATGGTGGTTGCTCTAATCGAGGAGTTGCAATAATCGGGGGTTGGGCAAATCGAGCTTGTACTGTATGAGTTTTTAGCTGTCACATTGGAAAACCACAAAAAAACAATATAAACGTCAATAATAATAATTATAATTATTTAAAGTGCTTCCAAGGGTTTATTAATCCAGAAAAAAATTTGGACAAAAGTGCATCATAAAAAATTATGACAATTATATGGAAAAACATGATTTTTATAGGTGTTTTCAGGAGCGTTTAGCTCACAGATGGCTTGACCCAGTGACGAAATATTTGCAGATCAGCATTAAACATTCCAATCTTCATTTCTGGGGGGGGTGACCGCTGCAATTTATTTTCGTGACCCATAATAATGTCCATAGACTGGGTATCGAGTCAAACTAATTTTGTTTCGAGTTTAGAAAGCCAAAATACATAACATTTTACACATAGCCTTCGGCACAATTTTTATTGCACAGTGTTATTTATCTTAGGACCTGAAACAGATTCCGATACTTGTAATGCACATGTCTCGATGTCTAGCAAGGAGATTTCTGCGGCATCGTTAAAGATTACACAACTTACGACTAGGGGGATACAACGGCTCTACCTCTAGTGATAGACATAATGTACTCCAGGTGATGAAAATAATGCAGTTTGAAGGAAATGGCGCTACAACGCCACACTATTATTAAGAATATATGTATATTTGTATAATATTTTATCTGGAAATGAAATTGGCTGACAATATTTGGATGTACGAGGTGCAGTAGCCGACATTACAGTGGTACCAGATTTTGTAATGTAGGCTACCAATATTCTGGTGATGATGAATAATTTGGTAGAGGTAGATCTCGTTCACGAAATAGGACTAAAGATAGAGGTTGGCTTTGTACATCCCTCTATAGGTACGGTAAGGAAGCAATTGTGTGTGAACATATTTGATCTCAATACGACGAGAATGAATGTTAGCAAAAAAACTGTCAGTACCATTGTCGAAGGTAGGACCTTGAAATTCCGCACACATCCTTTATATCATCAATCATAAATTTATTTTTTTACTATATATGTTAATAAAAAACATTAACAGTGATTTCACTTGAGTGCACAATTAAATGAAAATTGTCAGTGCCACTCCCAATGTCCACATACAAATTTTAGTTTTTTACGATTTTCGAATTATTTTTTTGGTCTGTAATCAACATTTGATTTGAACTGGGATATAGTCCTGGCTCAAGACCATTTTGTACCTATATTTAACAGAATGCAAATTTATTTACAAATGGCATCGTGACATTTATTACTTGGCTGCAGACTACCACTATCATGATTTCCACCCTGTCAAAGGATTTATCAAGAGGCTTCGCAGCGACTTTTCAACGTCAAACCCGGCCTCTTTAAGGAAGTGATTCTCACAAAAGAACGAGAAGCACAACTCACTTGCCGAATTTGTGTTTAAAAAATCGCACCAAGTAATAAAGTACACATGCCATCTTACAAGCATCTCATTGAGTTGCATATGTAAGTATGTGTATATGCAGGTATAGTTACCCAGCAATACTTCTGCCGTGCCAACGCTCATTTGTTTTAGTTTTTTCGTTTGTATTTTTTTGATCTGTAATCAATATTTGAAAAAATATATATTTATTTTTTAATCGATGACAAACGGCTATTATAAATTTCAGTAATTAAATCGATGTTTGCAACTATAAGCAGAATATTCTTTTTAAAATGAATAAATAAGACAATATTTGTAAATGTCGAGGCATCGCACACTGGTCCCAAATTCATTTTTTATGGCATAAAATCGAAAAATAAGGATACAATCTTGTAATTTTGCACATTTGCTAGTCATAACATACTTAAAAATTAAATATTAAATTGGACCGATCGGACCACGCCCACTATCACCTCCCACATAAACTCAATATAATTATCACCCTGTATTAGAACAGGGTGACCAAAAACAAAATTTCATGAAAGCTTAAAAGAATAAAACTTACTTCGCTTTGACGAACAATGTTTTTATGAACATTATTTCAAAATCAAAATATAGCATACAAATATTCTACTTGACACTGCAATTTATTTAATTAGTTATATTTAATTATTTCAGGAAATAATATGTGTGATGAATGACTTTGTATACCATTTTAAAGGTACATGCCATACCTTTAAAATGAGATGTTGATGGGCCTCATACGCAAATCTGATTCAAAGATATGATTAAATAAGTGTACTATGGCTAATCGAAAACTGTGCTAAAATAAAGTTGCAATTGTAAGAGTTTGCCGAAAAATGCTGACGAGATATTAATTCCACCATAAACTACACACTCAGACCAACACTTTCACATTTACACTTTGAGTCAAGTTGAGTCCTACATATAACTTTTAGTCCACGACATTTATAGGTTATGTTCACTACGAATTAGAGATGTGCGCGTGAGTGATTATTGGCTCACGTTCACGCACGCTCACGATGAAAAAAATTGAATCACGCACGTTCACGCACGAAGATTTTTTCGTTACTCACGTTCACGCACGCTCACGTGAGTAAAATAAATTTTGCTGAGTCACGTAAATCACGCAAACAATTTCCACAAAGATATACATTTGAAATCGAAATGGGTAACGCCCCGCAAATACGAAAATTATTTAATTTAATTATTTAAAACCTCTACGTTTGCGTTGTTTGTTTTAACTTCATATTTTTAAAATAGTATACAATATTACAGTGTGGTATACCGTATAGTTTAACGCAAAATAAATTAGAAATCGGACACGGACATAAAATCCAAGTAAAAATAATAGAAACTAGTAAATCAAAAAAAATTCTTTTTTCAAATCCATGCTTTATGCAAGCAGAATTCTATTGGGCCTAGAAATTCTTTTTTAGTTATCTTTTGTAGAAGGAAAAATTACTGTTACGTTAATAAATAATAATAATAATAATAATTAATAAAAAAATATTTAAAAACGTAACAGTAATTTTTCCTTCTACAAAAGATAACTAAAAAAGAATTTCTAGGCCCAATAGAATTCTGCTTGCATAAAGCATGGATTTGAAAAAAGATTTTTTTTTTGATTTACTAGATATAACCTTTCTTTACTGTTGTGCTAAGAAAATCCACAGAAAACGTGTAATTTTACAAAGTTCGAATCAAAAATGCGCCTTTCAAATCCCGCCCATTTGCATATTGTCTAAGCAGGTTACAACTAAATAAACACACACAACAATATAGGAAGATCGTTGTAGAATATACTTAAAAAACTGGTTTTAATTTCGTATGGGAAGGGTCACGGCCACTTTCCGCCCATCTCGGTGTCGAAATACTCTAAAACCGGTTTTAATTTCAGATGGGAAGTGTCACGTCCACTTTCCGCCCATCTTTGCACAACTATTTACACTCACACAAAATTTCAGCACTCTAGGTCTATGACACCTACTGACCATATTCGATTATATGTTTTAACTTCGTATGTGAGGTACCACGCCCACTTTCCCAATACCGTCCATTTCTGGCACAACTACGCAGGTTTATGCTAGATGCACTTACACAAAATTACAGTAGGTGTAATTTTGGTTTTATCTTCATATGGGAGGTGCCACGCCCACTTTTGCATTACCGCCCATTTTAGGCGCAACTACGCACATTGATGCTAGATGCACTTACACAAAATTTGAGCACTATACGTGTCATAGAACTGACACTATTCGATAATATGTTTTAACTTCGTATGGGAGGTGGTACGCCCACTATTCCAATACCGCCCATTTTTGGCAGAACTACGCACATTGATGGTAGATGCACTTACACAAAATTTCAGCACTCTAGGTGTCATAGAACTGACAATATTCAATAATAGGTTTTAACTTCGTATGGGAGATGCCACGCCCACTTTTCCAATACCGCCCATTTTTGGCACAACTATGCGAATTGATGCTAGATGCACTTACACAAAATTTCAGCACTCTAGGTGTCATAGAACTGACAATATTCAATAATAGGTTTTAACTTCGTATGGGAGGTTCCACGCCCACTTTTCCAATACCGCCCATTTTTGGCACAACTATCCACATTGATGCTAGATGCACTTACACAAAATTACAGCACTCTAGGTGTCATAGAACTGACAATATTCGATAATAGGTTTTAACTTCGTATGGGAGGTGCCACGCCCACTTTTCCAATACCGCCCCTTTTTGGCACAACTATGCACATTGATGGTATATGCACTTACACAAAATTTCAGCACTCTAGGTGTCATAGAACTGACAATATTCAATAATAGGTTTTAACTTCGTATGGGAGATGCCACGCCCACTTTTCCAATATCTCCCATTTTTGGCACAACTATGCGAATTGATGCTAGATGCACTTACACAAAATTACAGCATTCTAGGTGTCATAGAACTGACAATATTCAATAATAGGTTTTAACTTCGTATGGGAGGTGCCACGCCCCTTTGTCCAATTGGTCAAATTCCTTGTATGGTCCATTTCCTTGTATTGTCATCGAAAATGATTAAGTGTGCAAAATTTTAGCAAAATTGGTTGAGAAAAAAGCTTTCAAAAATTGATTTCAAATTTTGTGGCACACAAACATATATAGAAAGTAACCTTATATAAAGCATGGAAAAAATAGATATTATACCTACACTGAAGCACTCTGTTTTAGAAATAAATATGTCTATGACTTTTATTTTGAATGGAAAATTTCACATTTTTAAGCGAAATTAAATGAAAATTAAAGAATTAATAAGTGTGTGCGACTCACGAAAAAATCACGTGATTCACGCAGAAATTAGACTCACGCACATTCACGCACGAACTTTTTTTCGTTCCTCACGTTCACGCACGCTCACGTGAGTAAAATAAATTTTGCTCACGTTCACGCGTGATTCACGCGTGAATCACGTGATTCACGCAATTCACGTGAGTGGCGCCCATCTCTACTACGAATCACAAAATTACAATACTTAAGAAAACTGTCAAGACTACAGTAATCGCAACATGTTAAATATAATTTTTAATCTACTTACGCCGGCCTTCAATTTCAATAATATAGTCACTTCATTAGTTTCTTTTTACGCCTTAATTTTAAGTTTCTTGTTGTAATGGTAATTTCGGTGATTTAATCCCAATATGAATTGTTCTCGCTGTTGTCGATATGAAAATGTATTTTTTTTAAGGAAATTCGTAATCAATTTGAGTAAATATTTCTAAAATGTTTAAATTTATTAAACATATCTTTACTGATTGGAGCTGTGAATTTATCTATGCCCGAACATTTTCCAAAAGGTTGTAGGTAGATCCAATTTCAATTATAACAATAGCCCAAAAGAATAACACGTTTGACGAACTAAATCTGTCTCCAACACTGCAACTTGTGTGAAAGGTTTGTGTCTTTACTAAACATTACGACAAACAACGAACTGTCATACAATAGTGTAGCAGAAGAAATGTAATTTCGCAGCTTTTTTTTAAAGAAGAATAATTAATTTACATTAAATTAATTATAAACTTTATACATCTACTATAGTCGACTTCTTCAAAAAAGAAAATAATACTTTCAATGAAGCTGTGTTCAATATGCTCTTAACCTTCGATAATTGTATCGATTGTAAGAAGCAACTTATCAATAGCTATGATACACCGTACAGCTTGAACTCCCTTGAGTCGTCTGACAAGAATCTGACTTCCTTTAACAAAAAACCAGCAACCACTTCAGTTCATTGTTCAGAGTGATTCAAAATAAAAAAGACAAAGTCAATTGAAAAAATATCAAAAAAAAAAATCTCAACAAATAAATTATTAATTTAAGCAAATTCGTGTGTGTTTTTTTTTTAAAATTGAAGGGTTCCACGGAAGACGAAATTTTCATGTACCATGTGTGAAGTTTCTGCAAAGTAAATGGAAAACGCTTAGTTCTGTGAAAAAATAAATCAATTTAGTCGTCGCTAACATTGAACCAAGTGCAATTTACGCACTATAATACACATACATTTTAACCCACAGACCCAGAATCAGAGCCAGGCGATACCTAACACTAAGAACAACTTAGAAGAGGACTTCTATTCCCCCTTTCTTTCCGCGGTTCACATAAAAGAGGCGGTAAACGAGTGCAACCATTATAAGTTATACAATTAAAAAGCAGCAACTGCCATGTGCGGCGTTGAACCTCTACAACCTGCAGACCACGCACGAAGTCCAATATTAAGTTTGTAAAGTTTGTTACACAAACCTCATTGGGGACATTCTAATCCAGCATCAAACAGGATTCATTGAAGTCAGGTTTTTTTTTTTTTTTTTTTGATTATCATATTCAATCGATTGAATTTATTATAATATGGAATAGAACCTGAAACATTAACACAGTACTAAATTTTATAAATAATCCCATTTGGACATAGCTTAGATTCCCTGTTAACATCAGCCAAAGTTCATCAACTCTAAAATTCAAAATAATTCATTATGAATGTGACAATGGCGTAAATTAAATTTAATTTAAAATCTATTCACTTAAATCATAAATTGAAAATATCCATGCCTTAATATATATAGCCTTAAAATAGTATTTAATATAAGACCCCTTTTAGTGAAATTACTACTACGCCCTAACGATCAATACATGAACTGTCTGTATATGAGTACGTGAATTGTGCAAATGTCGAAATTACATTGTAACATCACATTCAAACAGCTAACCAACCATCAACAACTCCAGCAAGTTCGAGGAGGCCTCATCGCGTTGCTGCAGAAGTAATAATTTTTTGGTGAGTTTCATTTCATTTTTTTTTGTTGGTATGTTTTAAGTAATCTGGAAATTTGCATATTTTTCTCCTTCGCGAATGGAAGTGACAAATCAATAAAATCAATGTCTCTAGTTGTGCGTATTTCAAAGAGAGAGTTTATTCTCTTTTAATTACATCTCTTTTTCAGCTTGAGGAACAGCTAAAATCGAAACACAATTCATAAATGACGACAGTGATTATGTACTTGGTTTGATTGTCGCTTCTACTTCGTTGTTGTTGTAATCTGCATTGAATATTTTGGTATGTTCTGTTTTGATCACCTTTTCTTTCTCATGTTTTCGTATGATCGTTAGGTCCAACTTATAATAACCTCATTCAATTCTTTTAAGATAGCTACAGTATTAGAATGGTGTATATCGACCCATTGAGGTATATGTAGCATCTCCCAATATTAGGTTAATCGTTTCAATTTGTAGAATAATATTTTCAGTTATCAAACTATGATGTTTTTAATTTAAGATAGGACCGGAATTATTAGTATAAGATACCTAATGAATTTTGATATTCTATGAGAATTTTTGAATTAAAATGGATTTGTAACTCTAACTATACGTTTTCTTACGTGATGGCTTGAGAAGGGTAAGGTAGGTGCATTTGTGGGGTTTTAGCTTAAATTATGTACGCCGCTAAAACCAATGGTAGGGCGGGTAATGAGGCGTTAGTCTTCAATAACATCTGGAAGGCTATTATACTAAAACATTGCCTCGATTGAAACCCTGTATCTTCATTTAGCTTTTGGTCCATTCTACTGTTTATCTATCCATGAGATCAAATACTAGGGAGTCTAAAATAATATTTGTGTAATAGGGAATATATATGCCGCAGGAAATTTAGGTTGACACGAACTCCCCCACCCGACTGATTGCTAGTGGCTTTAATGGCTCCCATTTGTCTATCCTAAATCTCTCTTAAAATTGTCTAGAAATTTCGTAAAACCTTCGCATATTATTTTTGTTTCTCAGTTTACTTTTGCTGTTGAGAGGACACTTTCTTCAAACATTGACCCACCAGGAAACCCCCGTTCATTACATAAATTGGCGCCCAACGTGGGGCATATACAAGTTCCAGTAAAAACCGATTTTAAAGAGAATCTATTTCTTGATATGTCGAATACTACAGAGAAAATCAAGAAACATTGCAGCTATATTTCAACATATAACTCAATTTAACATTTTAGAAATACAACTTTTATTACTTAGTTAACTCTGCTATTCTGTAATACATATATCTGTGAACTTTAAGCTCCATCTTTTATTTTCCCCAAGATTTCAATTTTAATCGAATTTCGAATTCTTGTGTTTGAAGTTTAATTTTTCAGATAACTTCTATAACTTCTTCGGATTTTCGGTAATTTGGCGGTTTGCCCGAGTTAGCTGACCAAGAATGTTCATAGATTTTTGTTTGTTTGGTTGATGGAAAAGCACGAGAAATTTTGATTTCGATAAATTTGGTGAGCATTTCATGCGTAGTTTCCAATGATTAGCTATCAGCATCCTGTTAATACATGGATTTACATTATTTTCGCCGATGGCAATTTAATGTCCTGTAGTATCAGTTAATCGTCAAAAGAGTATGTTGGTTTTCGAATGAACTATAACATGACATGACTTGATTAGGTTTCCATAGCCCAGTTTTTTATTCAGTTTCATCGATTGTACAGAACGTTTTAATAGCTACCTTATCCCTATTAGCCATCATATATGTAAGAAAACAAATTTGGAAAATTTTTTGTTGCCTTAAAATAAAATTTCGAGAGGTCTTGTTAGATCCATTTATACATCATAACAATTCATAATAACATACAATCTTACGTAAGTAAGACAGGTTTTTTTATTATATTTTTTTTTCTTATAAACATCCCAATTATTAGTTGTTTTTAATATATATTATTTATACCTGATTTTTTTAAGCAATGCTTCAGTGATCTGTTGCATTAAATAATTATTGTAACACAGATGTCTCATTACTGTTTCAATTATATGTTACATAACTTAATTGCGTATTTTTTTTGAACTACGATAGACGGATTGAAGTAGGATGAGTGTTTGCTTCGATATTACTATATGAAATATTAGGTACAACCATTTGAGTGGTAAAATTGTTTTTTAATATCAAATATCAAAATTTGAGATACTTTTTCTTTCATTACAATTCAATTTCAAAATGAATCCTTCAGATGAAACGGTTTCAGAAACCACTAATGATGTACCAATTTTGGAGAACAAATGTTGTATTTGTAATTTAACTCTGACCCGAAGTCAGGAGGTATTGATTATTGTTACATGTAATCATGAGTTCCATAGAAATTGTATAGAGAATTCTCTAGCACAATCATCAGAATGCCCTTCTTGTAAAAAAGTTTTTGAACTCTCTGATCTTGTCAAGAGAAGATTTGAACCTCATGTGACCAGAAACAGTCCAAAACCAAATTCTGGTAATCTTGGCCAAAGCAAACCGAGAGGTGCTATGGCGAAAAGATATAATACACGAAATCACAGTAAAAATTTGAATCAGGACTTTTCGCAACAAGCTCTTTTGGAATTAAGTTCATCAAATTCCCATATCCAACCTGAGGTAGAAAGGTTTGAAAATCTTTTGCGAAATTCACTGCCTGGTGTATCAAATTATAACCATTCGACTGGTCGACAACAACAGTCACAACCAACAGAATTTAATCCCATACAAAACTATCAACCAGCTATAGATTATAATCATATAAATCAAATGATTGAACATTCTCTGACCAGATTATTGTCCAATCTCAATGTAGCACCGAATAATTTGCATAATGCAAATCAGAATATACCAGACACAAACCATAACCAACACGCGAATATGCAATCTACTCATCATCCACATACCACCAACCATGCTTCTGTGGACTCGAATGTTTTGAATTTATCTTCTGCTCATAACGAGTCATTTTCTTTAAGACCGGAAAAAGTCACCATGATTATCCAAAACTGGAATGTAAAGTTTGACGGTTCCTCAAAAGGATTGAATGTGGAAGAGTTTCTCTATAGAGTCAGGTCGTTAACTTCTGAGAATTTTAATAACGATTTTAACTTGATTTGCAAGAATTTGCCTATTTTACTTACTGGTAAAGCACTCGCATGGTACTGGCGTTATCACAAACAAGTGGATAGCATTGAATGGAAAGAATTTTGTACCGCTTTAAGATATCAATTTAAGGATTTTCGATCCAACTTTGATATCCGAGAAGAAGTCAGAAATCGAAAGATGAAATCAGGAGAATCTTTCGAAACATTTTATGAGGCGGTTTCTTCGATGCTTGATCGTCTGGAAACACCTATACAAGAGGATGAGTTAGTAGAAATCCTAACAAGAAATCTTCGTCCTGACATTCGACAGGAACTGTTATACGTTCCCATATTGTCTATTGCTCACCTTAGGAAATTGGTACAAATGCGAGAAAACCTGATGGGAGATGAGTACTTTAAACGAAATACTACCTCTAGACAACTTTCAACTCCTTTTCCGAAACGAGCAGTAGCCGAACTCGGATTTTGTGAGGAAAAAGAACTTGACTCTGTACCAAAGGTGGAATTGTCTGTCGATGCCGTACGGCAAGGCCCACTGATTTCCAACTGTTGGAATTGCGGGGAACAAGGCCACCATTGGGAAGACTGCATGCAAGAGAGAATTGTGTTTTGTTACGGATGCGGGGCGAAAAACACGTATAAACCGCAATGTCTTCGTTGTGCATCCAAGAAATTGTCCAATTCAAAAAACTAGATATAGAAGAAGCTTCCACCACCCAAACTTTTCCAACGCTTCATGAGAAATCTGATAATAAAGTGACTAATATTAAAATTCTAAAACGTACTGAGCCATTTGAACTATCATTACATAAAATTATATATCCAATTCGACCTTATCATGAAAGGTGGAAAGAATATGTCACTAGGCGAAATTGCATTTTTGAAAATTCATCCGCTCAAATAACTCCATCAAAATCTCCCAAAAGGTCGACAATTCGTCTCAGAAAATATTTTCAGAATCGGAAATTATTTTCGAAATTTGTTATTTCCTCTATTATTAATAGTCAACAGGATAAGCGATTTTACGCAAAAATAAACTTTTTAAATTTCATTGAATATGGTCTTCTTGATACTGGAGCTAATGTTTCGTGTATTGGTTCCGAATTGGCCACCTATGATTTTACAAAATTTCCCACTTTTCGCTCTCTTAAGTCATATGTCAAAACTGCCGATGGAAAACTCCAAAAAGCCACAGGTTTTCTGGATGTGGATGTCACCTTTAAGGATCAAACACATAAGTTAAAAATACTAGTCGTTCCATCTCTTTCACAACGCCTGATTTTAGGTTTGGATTTCTGGAAGTCCTTCCAACTAGCAACAGATGTTTTTGAGTCTGCCATCTTGTCCGATACGTCCGTCCGGATACCATTGTCCGATTTGTCCGCTATAGAAAAGTCCGAAATGTCATCCGAGATTAATTTAAAGTCTTTTGAAGCAGAACACTTTAAATATCCGTTAACTTCAAGCCAACTTCAGCAATTAAGTGCTATAATTAATTTATTTCCGAATTTTGAAAAAGAAGGGTTAGGGAGAACTAACTTGATCACACACGACATTGATGTCGGCGATGCTAAGCCCATCAAGCAGCGTTTTTATCCCGTCTCACCGGCTGTGGAGAAAATTATGTATAAAGAAATAGACCGAATGTTAGCCCTAGGGGTGATAGAAGAATCGTCGTCACCATGGAGCTCACCCATGCGTCTGGTGTTAAAACCAAATAAAGTCCGACTATGTCTTGACGCCAGAAAGGTCAACCAAGTGACCCAAAAAGATGCGTATCCCCTTCCAAATATTGAAGGAATTTTTTCTAGACTTCCTAAAGCCAACCTGATCTCAAAGTTAGATTTAAAGGATGCATACTGGCAGATCGGCTTAGCCGATAAAGCAAAACCATTGACTGCATTTACGGTACCAGGGCGACCCCTTTACCAATTTGTAGTCATGCCCTTTGGACTTTGCACAGCCCCCCAGACTATGTGCCGACTTATGGACCAAATAATTCCCGCCGACCTACGACACTCTGTTTTTGGATACCTTGACGATCTAATAATTGTGTCGGAAGATTTTTCCTCACATCTCGCTGTCTTGGTAAGAATAGCCGAACAATTTCGCAAGGCCAACTTGACCCTTAACATCTCCAAAAGTGCCTTTTGTGTCACTCAAGTTAAGTACTTGGGATTTGTAATAGGAAACGGAGGGATAGAAACTGACCCAGAGAAGATCGAATCGATCATCAATTGGCCTGCACCGAAGAACATTAAACAAGTACGCGGATTCCTTGGCCTCGCTGGATGGTACAGGAGGTTCATCGATAACTTCTCGAGTGTTGTTTTCCCTATTACGGAAGTGTTGTCCACAAAACGGAAATTTAATTGGACACCTCAAGCCCAAGAGTCCTTTGACAAAATTAAACGGATGCTCACAACAGCCCCCGTATTATCTAATCCTGATTTTTCAAAAAAATTCTATCTTCACTGCGATGCCAGCGACTATGGCATCGGAGCTGTACTTGTCCAACTTGACGAAGATGGTTCCGAAAAACCGATTGCCTTCATGTCCAAAAAACTCAACACTGCCCAGAGAAACTATAGTGTAACTGAGCGGGAGTGTTTAGCTGCAATCGAGGCCATTAAACGTTTTCGATGTTACTTGGAGTTACAGGAATTTGAAGTGATTACTGATCATTCATCCTTAGTTTGGTTGATGAGACAACCAGACTTAACAGGAAGGCTGGCTAGATGGGTGTTTAGACTTCAATCCTTCAAATTCTCTGTTAGCCATCGAAAAGGTAAGGACCATATTGTCCCAGACGCACTAAGTCGTATTCATTGCGAGGGTGTAGCAGGAGTAGAATTGGCAGATCCAGAAATTGATTTGAACTCAGAACACTTTGAGGACAAAGAGTATCAGGATTTAAGACAAAAGGTTTCTGAAAACAAGGCTAGGTATCCCGATATCAAAGTTGTAGAAAATTACGTATATATTAGAACTGAACACTACTCAGGAGAAACACAACAAGAGGAAGAAGCGTGGAAGTTATGGGTACCATACCAGCTAAGGAATGACGTCATTAAAAGAGCTCACGGTTCATCTGTTACTGTTCATGGAGGAATGGTTAAAACCATAGAATTACTTCGCCGTAATTTCTTTTGGCCAGGATTAGTAACTGATGTCCGAAATTACGTCAGAGAATGTGAAACATGTAAACAAACAAAAGCACCCAATATGATTATGAAGCCTGAAATGGGCCAGCCATCCATATCAATGAGACCCTTTCAAAGATTATATATAGATATATTAGGACCATATCCGAGAAGCAAGCATGGTCATATTGGCTTATTGATCGTTTTAGACCACCTTACAAAATTTCATTGGTTATGTCCCTTACGAAAGTTCACTTCATCTGCTATACAAAATTTTCTATTGACTAATATTTTCCATATTTATGGAGTTCCCGAAACCATTATAAGTGATAATGGGTCACAATTCCGTGCAAACGATTTCAATGCGTTTTTAACTGAGTTAGGTATTTCACATGTTTTTACAGCGGTATATTCTCCTCAGTCGAACGCGTCGGAAAGGGTCAACAGATCGTTAATTGCAGGAATTCGTACCTTCATTAAAAATGATCAAACCAAATGGGACGAGAATATAAGCTCGATCAGCTGTGCTTTAAGAAATTCTCTTCATCAGACCATAAAATGCTCTCCTTACCGTGCTCTTTTTGGAATGGATATGATAACCCACGGGACTTCATATCAAATTCTCAGAAATCTTAAACTGCTCAGCGAACCAATAAATCCTCTGGCAAAAGATGACCAGTTAACCCTTTTAAGAAAAGACTTGAGAAAAAATATTCGTGATGCATATGATACCAATAAACATCAATATAACCTCCGTGCTCGACCTATTTGTTTTAGCGTGGGTCAAGAAGTCTTTCGTCGTAATTTTTCTCAAAGTAATTTAGAAAAAAAATTTAACGCTAAATTAGCCCCAATTTTCCTAAAGGCAAAAGTTCGTGAGAAAGTGGGTAATAACTATTACGTTCTTGAAGATTCAGACGGTAAAGCCATAGGTACATTTCATGCCAAGGATATTAGACCATAACTTGCTTCGAACAATTATTTTATTTCCATCTAATTCTGTCGTCTAAAAGACCAGAATTATCCGGTTTGTAATGGTAATTTCGGTGATTTAATCCCAATATGAATTGTTCTCGCTGTTGTCGATATGAAAATGTATTTTTTTTAAGGAAATTCGTAATCAATTTGAGTAAATATTTCTAAAATGTTTAAATTTATTAAACATATCTTTACTGATTGGAGCTGTGAATTTATCTATGCCCGAACATTTTCCAAAAGGTTGTAGGTAGATCCAATTTCAATTATAACAATAGCCCAAAAGAATAACACGTTTGACGAACTAAATCTGTCTCCAACACTGCAACTTGTGTGAAAGGTTTGTGTCTTTACTAAACATTACGACAAACAACGAACTGTCATACAATAGTGTAGCAGAAGAAATGTAATTTCGCAGCTTTTTTTTAAAGAAGAATAATTAATTTACATTAAATTAATTATAAACTTTATACATCTACTATAGTCGACTTCTTCAAAAAAGAAAATAATACTTTCAATGAAGCTGTGTTCAATATGCTCTTAACCTTCGATAATTGTATCGATTGTAAGAAGCAACTTATCAATAGCTATGATACACCGTACAGCTTGAACTCCCTTGAGTCGTCTGACAAGAATCTGACTTCCTTTAACAAAAAACCAGCAACCACTTCAGTTCATTGTTCAGAGTGATTCAAAATAAAAAAGACAAAGTCAATTGAAAAAATATCAAAAAAAAAAATCTCAACAAATAAATTATTAATTTAAGCAAATTCGTGTGTGTTTTTTTTTAAAAATTGAAGGGTTCCACGGAAGACGAAATTTTCATGTACCATGTGTGAAGTTTCTGCAAAGTAAATGGAAAACGCTTAGTTCTGTGAAAAAATAAATCAATTTAGTCGTCGCTAACATTGAACCAAGTGCAATTTACGCACTATAATACACATACATTTTAACCCACAGACCCAGAATCAGAGCCAGGCGATACCTAACACTAAGAACAACTTAGAAGAGGACTTCTATTCCCCCTTTCTTTCCGCGGTTCACATAAAAGAGGCGGTAAACGAGTGCAACCATTATAAGTTATACAATTAAAAAGCAGCAACTGCCATGTGCGGCGTTGAACCTCTACAACCTGCAGACCACGCACGAAGTCCAATATTAAGTTTGTAAAGTTTGTTACACAAACCTCATTGGGGACATTCTAATCCAGCATCAAACAGGATTCATTGAAGTCAGGTTTTTTTTTTTTTTTTTTTGATTATCATATTCAATCGATTGAATTTATTATAATATGGAATAGAACCTGAAACATTAACACAGTACTAAATTTTATAAATAATCCCATTTGGACATAGCTTAGATTCCCTGTTAACATCAGCCAAAGTTCATCAACTCTAAAATTCAAAATAATTCATTATGAATGTGACAATGGCGTAAATTAAATTTAATTTAAAATCTATTCACTTAAATCATAAATTGAAAATATCCATGCCTTAATATATATAGCCTTAAAATAGTATTTAATATAAGACCCCTTTTAGTGAAATTACTACTACGCCCTAACGATCAATACATGAACTGTCTGTATATGAGTACGTGAATTGTGCAAATGTCGAAATTACATTGTAACATCACATTCAAACAGCTAACCAACCATCAACAACTCCAGCAAGTTCGAGGAGGCCTCATCGCGTTGCTGCAGAAGTAATAATTTTTTGGTGAGTTTCATTTCATTTTTTTTTGTTGGTATGTTTTAAGTAATCTGGAAATTTGCATATTTTTCTCCTTCGCGAATGGAAGTGACAAATCAATAAAATCAATGTCTCTAGTTGTGCGTATTTCAAAGAGAGAGTTTATTCTCTTTTAATTACATCTCTTTTTCAGCTTGAGGAACAGCTAAAATCGAAACACAATTCATAAATGACGACAGTGATTATGTACTTGGTTTGATTGTCGCTTCTACTTCGTTGTTGTTGTAATCTGCATTGAATATTTTGGTATGTTCTGTTTTGATCACCTTTTCTTTCTCATGTTTTCGTATGATCGTTAGGTCCAACTTATAATAACCTCATTCAATTCTTTTAAGATAGCTACAGTATTAGAATGGTGTATATCGACCCATTGAGGTATATGTAGCATCTCCCAATATTAGGTTAATCGTTTCAATTTGTAGAATAATATTTTCAGTTATCAAACTATGATGTTTTTAATTTAAGATAGGACCGGAATTATTAGTATAAGATACCTAATGAATTTTGATATTCTATGAGAATTTTTGAATTAAAATGGATTTGTAACTCTAACTATACGTTTTCTTACGTGATGGCTTGAGAAGGGTAAGGTAGGTGCATTTGTGGGGTTTTAGCTTAAATTATGTACGCCGCTAAAACCAATGGTAGGGCGGGTAATGAGGCGTTAGTCTTCAATAACATCTGGAAGGCTATTATACTAAAACATTGCCTCGATTGAAACCCTGTATCTTCATTTAGCTTTTGGTCCATTCTACTGTTTATCTATCCATGAGATCAAATACTAGGGAGTCTAAAATAATATTTGTGTAATAGGGAATATATATGCCGCAGGAAATTTAGGTTGACACGAACTCCCCCACCCGACTGATTGCTAGTGGCTTTAATGGCTCCCATTTGTCTATCCTAAATCTCTCTTAAAATTGTCTAGAAATTTCGTAAAACCTTCGCATATTATTTTTGTTTCTCAGTTTACTTTTGCTGTTGAGAGGACACTTTCTTCAAACATTGACCCACCAGGAAACCCCCGTTCATTACATTGTATAACTGCTTTAGACCCGTATTAATCCCAGTTGTTTCAACGGCAAACTTTAAATGCTTCTCAGGCTTGCGTTGTTGCCACCTAGTTTTCTCCAATACCTTTTCTTGATAGCTTGGAGTGTTGCCATTAAGAAAATATATACACATTTAACAATTTCCAAATTTCTGCCGCGAATATAGTTTTAATCTGTAGAAATTTAACAATACTGAATTAATAATATAAATACAACCATAAAAACAACCAGTAAAAACGTAATTACACTTTTTTTAAATGCTAAAGAACACCTCAGGAGCTCCTGTTTTCTACGGACTAAAAGAAATTTCAATACGATTCATGATGAAATTTGCAACTATTTTAGCATTTATGAACTTTAACCACGATATTGGCAACATCTTTGGGAGTTTTTGCCGTTGATAATGCACTGTGCCCCTGTGCTAGGTGTATTGGTATGTTTTTTCATATGAATGACAATAGGATAAGATTTTGAGGTTTGGATGAGAGTTTACACTTTCCTCATAAATACGTGGGCGTATACTTACTATTATTACATTATATTTTAATTAAGTATACGTAAAGCAAACAAAGTCCTTGTACCGAAAAACTTCATTTGGGTTTGTGTACAATTGCAACCTGTATCGTAATTACAAGAATAGATGGACAGACAGACATTGCTAAATCGATTCAAAAAGCGATTCTAAGTCGATCGGTATAATAAACAATGGGGTGTTACAAACAAATGCACAAAGACATAATACTCTCGTGGAGTGTATAAATATAACTTATTCTGAATGTCCGTGTGGGTGTTATAATAATATATATATATATATATATAATATATATACATAGGAATGTAGACCATTTGTGTGAGAGATACCAGAAAGGACGTGGCAGCCACGACAGACAGACATTGTTTAAACAGCTTATAAAGACGTGAAACGGATTTGCTCCAAACATTCTTAGGGACTTAAGTCACTCCTTTAATGCGTTACACTTTTTTCAGTTCCAAATGATACACTGTAGAGTGAAGGTATAATTATGCTGCCATGACTTTGATAAGTGAGAATAAAATTTACTATTTTTATGAGAATCAAATTTACCACCAAACAATTTTTTTGTGGAAAAATAATCAATTTTGTGGAGACAGTTCCCAAACTACTGGTTCCATATGAAAGTATTCGCAACATTTGAAGCATTTTAATTACCCTGGAATACATAACGCGGATGTGGGCTAATATTTTCAACATAGTTTTAATATTTTTTAATTAATAAAATGATTTTTTAAGTTTCGGACACATTAGTATCCACTACAAAATATACTTTCCGTTCCCTATCTTCCAATTTAATTTACGCCAAACTAAATTCAAATTAAATTCGCCAAAGTTTTTGCTGCATTTCTAAAATAGTTTTGTTTGAATTTCGGAAACTTTTTTTTTCAAATTTCATACATATCAATTGATTCCATTTCACATTTGTTTATAGTTTTATTTTTTTTCTTATTTAACGGCTGAAGAGAGTTTCTGGCATAGCATTTCACCTGCCATTTAAAATTAGACAAGCAAAAAGCAAAGTCCCCTCCCCCCAAATATCAACAATTGTTTCCATGGGCATTTATTTGTTTGGTTCTTCCATTTGGAGGGCTCATTGTGTACCAACGAAAAACTTACCAGGAGAAACTATTCGAAATCAATTGGAAAATAATCACAAAGAATGTGTTGGAAAACGTAAAACAAAAACCATCCTTTAAAAAGGAAACTTTTCAGCAATTCAATGTCTGACTTTTGTTGTTGTTGAAAACTATAAAAATTTATAGCTCTATTCTTGTGTCGTTGTCGTTGCTTGTTTGTTTGTTAGTTGTTCTTACAAATTCGAAGGATCATGATATGGCTGATTGTAGGAAGAAGGATGAGGCTCGTGTGTGTGGGTGGGGAGTGAGGATGGCTAGGCTGGACTAACTATAGCAGTCTCTGGGATAATTGCCTCAAAAATGTATGAACATTACTTTGTAGATACGTTAAAGTTGGACATTCTTACGAGTATTTGTTCAGGATGTGTAAAGGATGTGCAGCTTTGGTTTACGAGATATTTAGGGAAAAATGGAATGGAAGATAAAGATATTGTTAAGGATCTAATTGAGTTATTAAACGTGTAGATTAAGATACGAGAATCCTTGTAAATTGGGAAAGGAAACCTTAGCCTTTGAAGGACCACATAGCCACGTAGAGAAACACGGGGTATATACGAAAAAATCCGCCGCGTCAAAGCTGCAGCAACAATAAGGGCGCTTTGGGAGTTTTATTACAATTATATTATACTCCCAAAATCATACATATGTACTAAAGGTGCCTTCGACGAAAAGCTGGCGGCTGCAAAGTCTGACTCCATAGGGGCGGTCTTATAATAGCGCACCTAACCACAAAGCGAATATCTCTTTTAGATCCAAATTTTTGCCTGTAACATATGGTTGGAAGGCAGTCTACTCCTCGTCTACTACTTTCTATCAACACATGAGTTTAAACCAGATAAATATTTATTCTCCATTTATCTCAGACAGATCTTATTAGACCTACAAATGAAGTCTCACTTCTTATTCGGGTGCCTTTACGTTGAAAACTAAATACTTAGTCGAAACTTTTAAGGACTAGGGTATTCAATTATTCGAACTTATTCGATTAATCGTTTATTCGAAAAGAAGTAATTTCCAATTAATCCAATTATTCGATTAACCGATTAATCGAACAATTGTCCATGCAAGAAAAGCATATAGGCAAGAAAAAGTCTGCTCTTCCCAAATGCCATTTCAATGTTCAAATTCAAAATAAGTTGCGATTTTTTCAAATCCAATAGATTTAGTCACTGAAATGACACATCAAATTTGATATTATAATTTCAAAATTACAGTTAGTAGTAATCCAAGCAAATATCTTCTTTATGTAATTAGGATTTTATTTAAATTCACGACTTAATTCACCTAAGTGCTTTGATCACCGAAGGGCCTATTCAAATCAATCTGTCCACAGTTCCTTCGTTAAATATAGAAAATCAACAAATAAAGCCAAAGAATTATTCTATAACAATTTATAACATTGATTTCACTATATTATGCAAAACATATAATATCGATTAATCGATTATTTGGGTCAATTTATCCGAATTAGTCGTTATTCGAAAATTATGATTTTTTGATTATTCGAACCAATATTTGAAGAAAGTTATTCTATTAATCGAATAAAATTTAATCGGTTGGATACCGTAGTAAGGACCATTCCATAACAAACATAGACACGTAAGTTCAACTATTCAAAGAGCATTTCTAAGGTATTTAAAAAACGATTTACCACCTCCAGTACCATTAGTTACGATAAAGCAACCAGCCGCCACATAAATATGAAATCACGAAAGCTATAGTAACTTTTAAGAAACTCCTGGAGTCGACAGCATATCGACTGAGATGTTAAAAGCCTGTCCCAGAACCACCGTTTAGGCGGTAGTAATCGCTCTTCGCCGAAATATTGTCGACTGAAGAGTTGGAGTGAATCTTTGGCATAATAAGGCGATCTCTGTCAATACAGACATTATAGATGTATCATGCTACTGTCAATTCAGTCAATGGCGCTCACTCACTGAGATTCTTCCATGATTCAGAACGAATCATTTTACTTTCTTTTGGAGAAGTATAGAGGACATTTGGCATATATTTCATGTTCCCCATCATTTTTAGAAAAATGGTATTTGTCCTCCATTCGTGACGAATATAAAACGCCGGGCGAGAAAATCACATAATAGTCTTACGTTATGAAAAAATATTCATGCCGAAACGACGGAGAATAAAATCAAAAACAAGTAAGGAAAGGCTAAAGTCGGGCGGGGCCGACTATATGATACACTCCACTTTCTATCCGAATACAATTCAACTCGATAAAAAAGTGAAAACGGCAAGAATTTTTGTATGTTTCCTAATCATAGGTTAATATGACCTGGTTCAATTTGTCAAATCGAAAAGAATATTTGTATCGGGGATATGTCCAAACATGGATTAAAGTGACTAACTTTCACAATAAGTTCTTCCAGTTCAAATATAACGTGTTATGCTCACTTTGAAGAAATTCGGTAAAAAATCGTGGTTTCTGGGGCGGAAAAAGTCTATTCGGGAGCGAAATTTGTATGGGAGCTATATGTAAATCTGAACCATTTTCTCCATAGGAGTTTCTAGTGGAAATTTTGCCAAATTTAAAGAAGATCTGTTGAAGTATGTGGTTTCTAGAGCAGAAAAAGTCAAATAGGGAGCGAAATTTGAATGTGAGCTATATATAAATCTGAACCGATTTCACCTATTTTCTTCGCAGGAGTTCCTAGTATAAATATTAGCTGCTTTGCCAAATTTGAAGACAATCTAATAAAATATGTTGTTTCTATAGCGGGAAAACTCAAATTGGAACCGAAATTTCTATGAGAGCTATTTTTAAATCTGAACCGATGTGACATAGTTTCACCACAGATGTTTCTACTTGAAATATAAGATGTTTTGTCAATTTTGAAGAAAATCTTTTAAAATATGTGGTATCTAGAGTGAAAAAAGGCAAATAAGGAGTGGAATTCGTATGCGGGCTATATCTAAATCTGAACCGATTTTCTTCAAATTAAATAGCGTTCGACCTTATTTCGAAAAACTTCGTTATGCAAAGTTTCATTTGCTTCTGGCTACAATTGCGACCTGTGTCGTGATTACAATAATAGATGGACAGACAGACAGACAGACAGACGGACATTGCTGAATCGATTCAAAAAGTGATTCTAAGTCGATCGGTATAATTAACAATGGATCCATCTCACTTGCTTTTGTGTGTTACAAACAAATGCACAAAGCCATAATCTTTCATCTTGTGATTCGGAAGTAGTGAAAATTGGGGTCTTCACCAATGAATTTAACATGGAGTTGTCATAGGAGGGATGTTCTTTAATTTGAAAGATATAAAAGTTATTTTAAAAAAATCGCCGCTACCGAGGATAGAACAGCGGGCCTTATGGTTGCTACTACGGCACTCTAACCATCTCAGCTACCCTCTGTTGTGATTGCTGAATAACTAAAGCAAACCACTTTTTTATCACTTTGGATCCGCTTCCACCTTTAAAGTACACATTTTGATGCAATACTTCTGTATTGCACGTCAGAGTAATATATACCTTATTTGATACATTGGCGGATACCATTTTAATCGCTTGTTGTTCCGATTTCTACTTAAAAGTATACATATACAAGTTAGGTGATGCTTCGCGTCTACACGGTCAGATGAATATACACACCGAATTTCACAATTCTAGCATCAGCCGTGGTACAAATTTTTTCCCATTCTTTCTTGTCAGTAATCTGCGCTACAAAGCGAATGTACACACCGAATTTCATGAATGTAGCGTCAAGTTCTTGGTACCTTTTTTAAAAGTAAGCATATTCAGGGATGTACACACCGAATTTTATGGTTTCAGCTCCAGCCATTTAATTGGTACTATTTTTATCCCTTTTTACCCGTTTACCTATTAAAAGAACGAATTTAAAAAAAATTTGCTTTTCTAAGGGTTTTGAGGTATGTACAGTGTACATACCTCAAAACCCTTAGAAAATTGTACACACCGACTTTTATTATTCCAGTTGCATCCGCTTGATTTGTACCATTTTTATCCCTTTTTACCCGATATCACCCACAAAAAGTACGAATTTTGAAAAATATTTTCTTGGTCGCATTCGTGCTATAAAAGTAATGCCCGTTCCAAATTTCAAGATTCTAGGCCCAGCCGTTTTTATTATTTTTATCCCATTTAATCCCTTAAAAATACAAATTTCGAAAAATGCATTCTTATTAGTGATCTGCGCTGTAAAACGAGTATATACACCGAATTTCATTATTGTAGCGTCATCCGTGTTGTTGGTACCTTTTTTATCCCCTTTTCCCTTTAAAAGTACAAATTTCGAAAAATTCCTTAATTTTGCAATTCTAAACATTTTGAGGGATGTACACACCGAATTTTATGGTTTCAGATCCATGCATTTAATTGGTACTATTTTTATCCCTTTTTACCCGATTTCACTGCAAAAAAGTACGAATTTTGAAAAAAAAAATTCTTGAGCTTCAACTATAAAGGATTTTTTTACCAAATTTCAAGATTCTAGTCCAAGCCGTTTGGTCATTGCGGTGGTACAATTTTTATTCCTCTTTACCCCATTTTACCCCTCAAAAGTACGAATTACGAAAAACTCCGTTCAAATCTGATCTCTTCGCTGTAAGAGAAATGTAAGACAAAACAAAATATTTTTTTAGTATGAAATTATATATAACGCAAATTAATATTAAATTAAATTGGCATAACCTAAATTAACACTACTTAATTTAACCAATATTATGTAGTATTAATAATAAATAAAGAATAAATATATGAAGTACATTAATAAGGCAATAACTTTGTATTTTTTAAGCAAAAAATTTTAATGGTTACAATTATACAAACTTAAGCATTGTTTATTTATAAAAGCAATACAAAAATAACAAAAACTTGTTTCCCGAGCCTATATATAAATCTGAATGTCCATATATAAATCTGAACCAAAGTGGAGATATGAGATGTTTTGCCCATTTTTAAGAAAATCTGTTAAAATATGTGGTATCTAGAGTGAAAAGAGTAAAATCGGGAGAGAAATTCGTAAGGGGGCTATATCTAAATCTGAACAGTTTTTTTTTTAAATTTAATAGCGTTCGTTCTTATCCCGAAAAACTCCGTTGTGCATAGTTTAATTTCCTACAATTGCGACCTGTATCGTGATTACAAGAATAGATGGACAGACAGACGGACGGACGGGCATTTCTAAATCGATTCAAAAAGTTATTCTAAGTCGATCGGTATAATTAACAATGGGTCTATCTCGCTTCCTTTTGGGTGTTACAAACAAATGCACAAAGACATAATATTCTCGTGGAGTGAATAAAAAATTTGTTCCCATTCACTTGTGTGTGTATGCTCTTTTATTATTTTATTTATTTTTTATTTAATTATTTATTTTTGTTTAATTACTTATTTTTATTTAGTTGATTATTTTAATTTATTTATGAAAATATTCAGTTCAAAATCATATTTAATTTTTTATTATTTTTATTATTTATTTAGCTAGTTAGTTTAAGACATTTAATAAATGTAATTTCTTGAAGAATATTGTAATTCAATTATAATTGGCAACTCGGCTTGGAATTACAAAGAAATAAATGAAATGAAATGAAAATGATATTCTTAAAATGTTACCTATTATCGATTTTTTTGAAGTTGTTTAAAATAACAAAAGTGGTATTGGGCGATTTTAAGTTTCTAACCAGATTTAAAACCAGGAAATTTATGAAAAGAAAAACATGGATTAATTATAAAAAATATTCAAATGTTATATATGCATTTGGGTCTGTCATCCCAAAATCCATCACCCCATCGTTAAGTTATGCTCCACATCCTTGAATGTCCTGCAAATAATGCACATATGTATGTATGTGTGGGAACTAGAGAAAACAGTGGCCATAAAACAAACAAATAATTCCATGTTTGTTGTTATTAGAAGCCACTTTTCCAATTCATTACGGCCAGAGAATACTCGTTCTCGTATACGAATTGAAAAAAGACAAAAAACAAGTGTTAGAAGGAAGAACACGAGAAACGCTAAGAACAATGCTAAGTTGAAAGTTTTCTACAAGTTTAGCTTTATTTTTTGTAGTTTTTGCCTAAGTTTACATTTGTTTCCTCTGCGTGCGTGTGTCGGTTGTTGAACAAATGGGAATTTATTATTGTTATAAGTATCCTAAAGGATCCAATGAGAAGTAGCCTTTTCGGGAGAAATATAAGTACATAGTGTTTGCATGCAGGACGTTCATGCATTAAGGATACATGTCTCTGTGAATTTCTTATGTTCTCTTTTAAACAAAAAGAACGACTTGAATGTCTGTCTGGTATTGTTTGGCCATCTAAATCATCGGCAATTGGTTGAGGGTGGAGGAGGAGTGGAGATAAATGAGGCATGACGAGTTTTAAGGACTTTTTGAATTGCTGCAATTTGGCTTTTTCATGGCGGCACATTATTATTTATATGAGAGCAAAATATTGCCAAGATAATACGATATATCTGTGACGATTTGTGATTCTCGATATGTGAAAGGATTTTCCTCTGCATTGACAACCTCACTCATTTACTGGTAGCTTCCGTATTTAGCTATGCTTACATAAAAAAGAATGTTCCGAAAATGTTGATTTGACCGTCAAGAATTTGTATACATGCCAAATGGACAGCATGTATTTACTTAAATTGTAGCACTTACACCTTCTGAAGGGCAGACGTTTTAATCGTATATAAAATTTTGTAAGGCCTCTTTAATCACCATGACCACTTATGCGTATGATTAATATTAACTTCCCAAACCATGGCGTATAATTAATATAAACTCTGTTCCCGTGGCGTATGAGTAATATTTATTGGATTAAGCACACAGTACACAGTGTGTCAGACTACTCATTGCGGTTTAATAATTTCTTTAATTACCTAAATGGCCTTAGCATTTATTTAATGCGCATACATGTGTTTGGCTCTTCACAACACTTTCTGGCTCTAATGGTGTCTCAATTACAAAACCATAAAAGGCCATTCATTGACATATTAGCCAGCACATACAGTCCAAAAAAGAAGGAAAAACACATGCACATCGCCCGTTGAGACTATGTAGGAATGTATATAAATAAGTACATGCTAAGCTGCTGGGCCCCCCCAAAAAAAAGAGGAGAGCTCAAATAAACTAGCAATTGGGGAATACTTAGACATTTCAGGCACACACACACACTCACACACAAAAGGCCACGTTAAGCCAACAATTGCACAGACATGACAACCGTCAACCGGAGACAAATAAGGGAACGGCAGGCAAGTGCTCCCATTACAGTTTATAAGAATTTGCGCAAATACAATTTTTTTCGGCCGTAAGGGGGGACAATATTTGCTTTAATAAAGTTGGACTGAAAAAGGGATACACAAGCGACGTTCACATAGAGGGGCGCAACTAACGTTAAACAAATCGTTTAGATGTCCCTACCACAGGCATGAGATAATCGTAGTTTACTTTTAGGCTCACTAAAATATTAGCAACCATGCACAGTGGCTCTAAAGAAACAATTTGCAAAAAATAGTTTTTAATATTGTCTATATAGGATGTTTGTATTCGTCAAAATATCTGAGTAGAGCGATCAAAACCCCTATTTCTTAACAATATCGGGTTTTTCGAAAACCGCGATTTCCAAAAAAAAACTGTTACCCGGTTTTATTTTCATGAAAAAAAAACCGGTGGAGGAAATTTTTCATGATTCAACCAATTTTTGCCGTAAAAGTAAAAAGTACGAATCTGGAAAAAAACTTTATTTTCCGTGTCTACGCAGTCAGTGGAATGTATACTCCGAATTTCATGATTCTAAAGGGTGATTTTTTAAGAGCTTGATAACTTTTTTTTTTTTAAAAACGCATAAAATTTGCAAAATCTCATCGGTTCTTTATTTGAAACGTTAGATTGGTCCATGACATTTACTTTTTGAAGATAATTTCATTTAAATGTTGACCGCGGCTGCGTCTTAGGTGGTCCATCCGCTTAGTCCAATTTTGGCATTTCCACGTTTTTGAGTAACAGAGACCCAATTGGTGCGAACGGCAACGAATCGAAAATTGGTGGTCATCATTAACACTGGCCGATACAGCTGCGATATTTTCTTCAGTTCGCACTCTACGTAAGCGTGTTGGTGGTTTAATGTCCAACAATGTAATTTGGTGCGAAATTTAGTCACAATAGCCCGAATAGCCGCTTCAGTGGGTCGATTAAACTGACCATAAAATGGAAGCGCGCAATGAACTTTCTTAACAGAGCACGCATTTTGATAATAAAATTCAATAATTTGCAAGCGTTGTTCGTTTGTAAGACGATTCATGATGAAATGTCAAAGCATACTGAGCATCTTTCTCTTTGACACCATGTCTGAAATCCCACGTGATCTGTCAAATACTAATGCATGAAAATCCTAACCTCAAAAAAATCACTCTTTAGCTGTGGCTATTTGCTTGGCACCTTTTTTCCCTTTTTCCCCATTTTACCCCCTTGAGCGTACGACTTTCTAAAATATCTTTATTTTACGTGTCTATGCAATTAGAGGGATGTACACACCGAATTTCATGACTCTAGCTGCGGTCATGTGGTTGGTACTATTTGTATCCCCTTTTCCATTTTAACCCCATCTATCTATTCAATTAGAGGAATGTACACATCAAATTTCGTGTTTCTAGCTGTTACCGTTTGAAAGGTACCATTTTATCCCTTTTGCCGCATTTCACCCCCTTCGAATAAAAATAACTTTTAGGTGCACATTTTTGTTATAGGGGGAATGCGCATATCCAATATCAAGTAAATACAAGCAGACATATTGAAAAAATATGCTTAAATAATCTAAAATATTAGTGGTTATTATGTGTATTTTTAGTCCTTATGAGGGGAAAAAAATCCTTTTTCGCCCAGTTTTAATTAGTGAATGGTAATCGAGGACAAGAATTCTCGATTCCCGGTCAACTATTTTTGAATCCGATTCTTAGAATCGAAGAATCGGGCCTGAGAATCGATTCTTAATCGGAATCGGTAGTAATGTTTAACCATAAAACTCGAGAGGTATAATTTTAACTAACTAGTACCGAAAATGCCCACAATAACAAAGTTAGGGTACTTAAGAACGATATACATGCTGTCCAAATGTTTTGATAGCTTCTCCCTACAAGCGAGAGTGGACTTTAAATTTATTTAAATTTGCATAAAAATATCTCCAATCCATGGTGGAACTTTACGCCTTTATAATTGTTTTACACTAACGTGCACTTCCTTAATCGACTATTCTGAATAATATATAATATATATAGTTTTTGGAAAACGTTTTTCTTATAGATTTTTTTCCGATCTATTGAATGATACCATCGCAAAAATATATAATTTAATGTTCACCTTTACTTTTTGGAATTAAAAATAAATTTAACATTTCAAAATCTGCGGACACTTTTATTTTTTTAATATTTTTAGAAGAAAGTTGTCTATAAGTTTATCAAATTTAAAACCATTGCTTTTCTTCGTTTTTGAGATATTGAATTTTAAAGTTAGTTTCTCATTTTTTTCGCCTAGACTATGTTTTGACATTTGTCACTTATTTTGAGGTATTTTAAGTACTGGTGAATTCGATCAAGTTTTGTGTAATATTTCATCAAAACTAACACTTTCTAATTAACACCAACATGAAAATAACTATAAAAAGTTGTTCTAATGATAGTTTCATTAGTCAAACGCGATTTTAGCGGCGACCGATGTGGTATGAATATATCAAATTTTCTCGAAGATCTTGATATTAAAATGTAAATGATATCCTAAAGTTCAGGAAAGTTGTAACAATTCGTGTTTATCTAACATATAATACTTTATTTCACGAAATATAAATAATATTATAATAGAAAACTATCTTGGTTGACGTGGCCGCTCTCACCATTTTGAATAAAACTTTCTACATGGATCAATTCTGTATAAATAATATTTCCATATGCACTTAAAAATACTTTTCCATCGGCAGTTTTATTTATGCATATTTTGTATAATATGTTAAATCATTATCGTCTACTACTTTATCCGATATTTCCATTACAAGCGATCTATCTAGCATTGGGATGTATTTTTAAGCAATAATTTAATTTTTCCAAATGCTTGGACTGTTTGGAGGTACGAAAACCCCAGTGTACATATTAAGCTTCTAACCTTTATACCACTGTCAATTTTTTATATCAATTCCACACTTAGTGTCGTTTCCTTTTTAATTAATAAAATTGCATTAAATTTCACAACTTATTACCACCAAAAGTACGTACAAAGTTAGTACATACTTTTTGGGTGTTCTTCATTAAATTAAATTTCGATTCCCAAGCATCGATAATCGATTCCAGTATAAAGTTGGGCACATGTAATCGATTCCAAAAGAATCGTTTTTGAGCCCTCAGAATCGATTCTCGATTAGAATCGGAATCGATTTACCATTCACTAGTTTTAATCCCAACCGATATACGACTATAAAACACATTTATGGAATATTTGGACGTCCTAGCTCCTGTCGTTTATTTTCAAGAATATGCCCAACATTTGTAGATCGGTTGGAATTAAAAATGGGCGAAATCGGTCCAGAGAGAAATTTTTTCTGTAACAAGGACAGGAAATGCCGCTAAGTATATATAGAAACCCGAAATTCGGTGTGCACATTATTCTAACTGAGTAAATACGTACGATAGTGAGTTTTTCGAAATTCGCACTTTTAAGGTGGAAAAATAAAAAAGATAGTACCAACCAAACGGCTATAGTTGTAATAATGATTTCTACTTGTATTAACTTTATATTTGGTAAGTTAAATCCTTTTATGGATTAAACGCGCACGTGCGGTGTAGTATTGAACCTTTCTTTCATAAAAAACTAGGCAATCGTATGGGCCCACTTTAAGGGTTGCAGATGGAGGGTAGGTGTGTTCTAAGAAAACATTGGGACTGTAAAAATATTGGGGTTGGTCATACATTTGGCACCACTAGGGGCCTCAATAGGGCAGTTAAAGCGGTGGGGGTAAATTTTATAAAAATGTTTTTTAAGGAGCGCAATTAGGGGACAGATATGTTTGGGGAAAATGTTGGAGAGAGAAAATTAATGGGTGCCGGTCGTACATGTCTTCACTCTAGGGGTGAATAGGGGAAGTTTTGTGTCTTTCCTTCATAAAAAATTAAAAAAATGTGTGGGACCACCTTAACTGTTGAAGATAGAGGGTAGGTACGTTCCGAGAAAATATTGGGGCTGAAAAAATATTTGACTGAACATTTGACTCCCTTTAGGGCCTCCTTGGGGCAGTTTCAGTGGTGGGAGCAAATTTTATAATAATTAGTTTTTGTATGAGAGCCCCATTAAGGGATAGGGGGTAAGTTTATTTGAAAAAAATGTTGGGGAGAGAAAATTAATGGAGGTCGGCCTTACATTTAACCCAGCTAGGGGCGAGTCCGGGGCAGTTTTGGACCTAACTGTCATAACAAAAAAATAAAAAAAAATAGAAAATTCGAATTGGGACCACCCTAAGGGTTGAAGATTGGAGGTATGTATGTTAAGACAAAATGCGGGAGTTGCAAAAATATTGGGGGTCGGTCATACATTTGACTCCGCTAGCGGCCTCCTTGGGCATGTAAGAGCGATCGGAACAGATTTTATAAAAAAACAAGTAAGGAAAGGCTAAAGTCGGACGGGGCCGACTATATAATACCCTACACCACTCCCTGCGTATGTACCTCGCTTGGTACTAAACCCAGGTATTTCATGGGAGCAATTTATGTAGTTCATACAAATTATATTCATATAATTTATTTGCTATAAATTCATTTTTAGTCAACTTTAACGAATATGGTAAATAATATAGTAATTGATCCAATTGTCTGACAGACAAATACAAATTATACAGTAGTTAACCAAAGTCATGCCAAAGTATGGACATATGGGCATCACCCAAACAATTCTCATTGCAATTCAATTCGGTAAAAAATTGAAATCGGGAAGGATTTTTGCATCCTGTAAATGTATGTGTTTGACAAAAAATGTTAAATCGGAAAGGACATTTGTATAAGGGTATATTAAAACCTGGAACGATGTGACCCGATTTCACCATGTCTGTTTATTGGTGAAATATAATATGTAAAGTTTGGCCAAAATCGGTTAAACATTCGGGAGCAACATTTGTATGAGGGCTATATCTAAATCTGAACCGATCTTACTCACTTTCATCATAGGTTTTTTAGTTGGATTATAAAATGTTGTGCCAATTTTAAAGAAAATCGGGTACAATATGACGTTTCTAGAACGGAAAATGTCAAAACGGGAGCGACATTTGTATGGGGGCTATATCTGAATCTGAACCGATCTTACCCAATTTTTGCATAGGTTTTTCTAGTTCGATTATAAGATGTTCTGCCAAATTTAAAGAAAATCGGGTACAATATGTCGTTTCTAAAGCGGAAAATGTCAAATCGGGAGCGACATTTGTATGGGGGCTATATCTGAATCTGAACCGATCTTACCCAATTTTTGCAGACGTGTTTCTAGATCGATTATAAGATGTTCTGCCAAATTTAAAGAAAATCGGGTACAATATGTCGTTGCTAGAGCGGAAAATGTCAAATCGGGAGCGACATTTGTATGGGGGCTATATCTGAATCTGAACCGATCTTACCCAATTTTTGCATACGTGTTTCTAGTTCGATTATAAGATGTTCTGCCAAATTTAAAGAAAATCGGGTACAATATGTCGTTTCTAGAGCGGAAAATGTCAAATCGGGAGCGACATTTGTATGGGGACTATATCTAAATCTGAACCGATTTCCTCCAAATTCAATACCGATGGTCCTTGTCCAGAAAAAATAAATTCCTCCAAGTTTCATGACAAACGGACAACAATTGCGACCTGTAGAGTGCGAACAAGCTTAGATGGACAGCAGACGGACGGACGGACGGACAGACAGACATCGTTAAATCGACTCAGCTGGTGATTCTAAGCCGATCGGTATACTTAAAGGTGGGTCTAGCTCGATTATTTCTTGGTGTTACAAACATTTGGCGCGAAACTAACTTATAATACCCTAGACCACGAAGTGGTGTAGGGTATTTGTGTATGGGAGCCCCCCCTTAACGAGAAAAAAGGGAGGCAAAATTAATGGGGATCGGTCTTAAATTTAACCGCTCTGAGGACGACTCCGAGGCAGTTTTGGGGCTTCTTGTGTATTTTTACCCTTTTTCCTTACATTTGACCCACTAACACTCCCATCGGAAAAAAGAGGGTTCTAGCGTATGCAAATCGAACTCCTAAAATTACCATACAACACTATCCCACCCCTAATAGATAAGCAACATTTTCGAAATTGCACTTTTGAGGAAATGGAAAGAAATTCGTACTTTTAGGGGGGTAAACTGGGAACAAAGGGATAAAAATGGTACCAACCAAATGGCTGCAGCAAGAATAAGGAAATTCAATTTATAAAAATCATTATCCAAATACGTACTTTTAGGGATAAAATGGGTATAATAAATGGATGGAATTAATACCTTTCGAATGATGCCTAAATAGAAATATTGAACTAGAAACATCTCTGGTGAAAATGAGTCAAATCGGTTCAGTTTTATATGTAGCTCTCATATAATTGTTGCCAATTTTACTTTTTTTGCTCTAGAAAACACATATCAGAACAAGTTATATTTTACCTGTAAATAAACACTGTGAAAGAGGGTATCATCGGTCCCTGATATCGGACACTTTCCAAAATCCTCACCTAATTGAAATGCAACGGCGTAGAAAGTGAAGGGTATCACATAGTCGGCCCCGCCCGACTTTAGCCATTCTTTACTTGTTTTTATATTTTTAAATTTTAATAACATATATTTTTAAGTGCAAGACTGAAATATTGATATCTATACGGTCCAATAGCATAATCTCCTCTCTAAAATGGTTATCTTCTTTCATTTTAATCATTCTGAAATTTTATTTGAAAATTCTCAGATTTTAGAAATGTGGACTACAACGCCGTGCGACAGTACTTTTTGGCCCTGAACAAGACACCTGAAACTAGAGATAATATGTAGAAAAACTGTGTACTAAGTTTTTCATTTGGTGATCTTTTCTTCTTTTTACAGGACTTTTAATTTCCAAAGGATATATTTGCTTTAATAATTTTATATCATACTTTCGAGAGCCATACACAGAAGATATGATTATTAAATGAAAGAGAAAACTGTCTGTTAAAAATACTAAAAATTAGATGTCTCCATCTGTATATAAAGTATTTTTAATAGATATTCTTCTCTTTCAATTGATACCCATATCGACCCATTTGTGTGACTCGTTGAAGTATGAAAATAAATTATTATAAAATTGGGATTTAAAAATCCTGTAAAAAGAAGAAAAGATCATCAAATGAAAAACTAGTTTCACATATACATGGTCTTGCTCAGGTCCAATAAAATAAATCTAAAATTTTTGCACAGTGAAATAGATTGCGATTTGAAAAGCCTGAAAGTGCACGTACTTTTCTAGCAATTAAATGGTGTATCTCCTCCCTACTTTTTAAAACACCGTGCCCTTGTCCTATGCCAACTTCAGTGTTTCGACAGAATGACGTCTCCTTTTGGTTAATGGAGGATTTCTTTTAGGAGCTCATAAATTAGCTAATGATTCGCTTCAATTTTTGCGGCTACTTTTCTTCCAGCTATCGAGGGGGAAAACGATATTGGTCACATTCCCTTTAATACATACACATAGGTAGGTATGTGACTGTCAGTACAGGGAATGTATGGCCTGAGAATATTCATTTTGTATGTTTGTGTTTTCTGCTGACTTTAGTGGTTTAATTCATTTGAGCTGAACGGTCTTATAGTTCTCTGCACGAAACACTTCATATCCTTGAAGAGAATGTATGAATGTGGATATGTAATGCTGTGTGTCTAAGGATTGCAACATGCCAAGGGGACAGGCAGTGAATTGGTGGTCGGTTCCTCTATAAGCTACATATCAGTTACCAAACAGTATGCCAATTTGTCTACTTCCCCTCGCCCCTCCTAAATTAACTGCATCCCATATATTAGGTGTGGCAGGATGGTATTTTTCTTGTTCATTTCGCCAGATGTGTTGTTGCCTTCCGAGCAAATGGTTTGTTAAAACGAAGAGGCTTTTAAAAATGCGGCAAGTCTTCTTTAAGCCACACAGAATAATCCACTTCAGTTGGATGGGGCATAAGTTGAAGTAAATGTCGTTATTTCATGACTTTCCCCACAGCAGATGGAGGTTCCCTCTAGGGAAAGGTCAAATGGAAGAGGTATCGGTTCAATTCTTTACCCCATTACAATCTTGATGGTTAATTTTCTCGCTTCATCGGCAACATACCAACTTTGAGCGTTACCGCGACTAACTAAAGTTAATAGCCTTAATGACCCCTAATTGATTATAGCCAATAAATATACACCTCAACTGATTACTTCCTGCGGAAATTGAGGACACCAACCAACACCAAAAATAGTTCACCGCAATCACTTTTTGTAATGGTGCAACATATTTGCAAATCCCATAATTTATGGTAACGCCATCAATTCTGTTTCGTTACTGAATGAAAAATACTGAAAAAAAATCACAGTCCTCCAGTGCTCTTAACCATATGAGGTCATTAATTTTACGAAAGTCATAAAAATTATATACAAATTTCTGTCTTATCACATCCGGTGAAATACCAGACACATACGGCAGCAGTAGCAGCAGGCAACCCATCGTCAAAACCACTACCACCACATGCCGCTCCACCTTCATAGCCTTGCAGAAGCTTCATTCATAATTTACACGTAACCAAAAATGCATTTGACACGTTTTTACAACGAACGAACGCCAACAAATCGATATTCAAAAAAAAACTCCCTCCACTCCACTCCACCTCCACACCGCCTGGCATATTTGCTGTGCACAAGTCAAAGAGCAACCGGGATTCCTGCCAACCATATGAAGTATTCCAATAGTTTGAGTGAAAAAGGAAAATCGTGTGTGCTGTATGTGTGTGTGTGAGGGAAAATGACATCTCAATGCAAAACATGAAAAATACAAAACTTATTTATTGACCACAAAGACCAATACATGGAATGTTATATGGACAAGACAAGCGGACACGCTGCCATCGAGAACACAGTGCAGCAATAAACGCTGAGTGTTATAGCTAGAGCCGCACTCCTGCAACTGCAACTGAAGATCGGCCTGTTCAGAAATGCTTCATTGATGTGCATGTTCACACATGTCATGTCAGTTGTTCGACAATGCAACAGTGGATCATGTCGTAACGACAGAGCAAAACCACTGGTGGTAATCGAAAAAACAATCCTCACGCTGATAGATGCTACAAACTCGACTAGAGGAGCGCTCGTGGTGAATTTACGAAAATACTTCAACCGACATTCCACTAACACAAATGGCATTCAGGAAATGGATTTTTTTGGAAGAAAATCAAATTCGGATGGTTGGATTAATTGGACCCACACAATTACGAAGGAGTCACACAAGAGCATAGGCGTAGGATGGGGGTCATGGGGAGGGCTAAGCATTTTGACTATGGAGGGAACTATATAAACTACAGACTAACAAAATCATCAGATGAAAATACAGGAGCAGAGAGTAAAAATGCTGCCTTGACACAAGACAACGTTTTGAAAATGTTGTCTGCCCCTTGTAACACCTTGAAACCTTATCTTTATATATATAAAATTCTCGTGTCACAGTTTTAGTTACCGTACTCCTCCGAAACGGCTGGACCGATTTGTATGAAATTTTGTGTGCATATCGGGTAGGTCTGAGAATCGGCCAACATCTATTTTTCATGGACCCGATAGGTGGCGCTGTTGTCGAAATTTTAAATTTTAACGTTTTATATTATAAGGGTGCCTCCTAGAGGAGTCAAATGTATGACCGACCCTCAATATTTTTGCAATCTCAACAGTTTCCCAGAACATATCTACCCTCTATCTTTAACCCTTAGGGTGGTTCCCATACAATTTCATTTTTTTATTATTAAGTTTTGGCGCGGGTGTGGATTTATATGGAAAATCTAAATGTATGGACCAGTTTAAGTGAAATTCAGAATGTATGTTTGTATGATGATTGGAAAAAATTTGTTGTTCACACGGCCAGCAGTATGTGGATTGCTCTCGATGTGGCACGCTGAAAAATTTATTCGGTATTACTCCAAACAAAAAAAAAACGGTGTTTATCCCCTGGCCTTAAGATGAATTAATAAATATAATATGCCATTTGCCTTAAATGCATTGGTTTTTATTTAGTAGCAAGGCACTGTACCAATAGATATCTGATTAAACTTGTCACATCACCGCCACAGATAATAAGTGTTACCCGTGCAAAGCTGGAGCCATAGATTGATTTTCGTTGAATTTTTTCTAAATATTTCTTTTATTCCCTTACGTACTATTTATTATTAATTTTAAGTTTGTGATAGTGGGAAAAATAAGAAGTGTCGCCATACGCTATCGCCTTTGTTGTGTTCGGACTCCCAAGTATACATGTCATCAAATTTTGCTCACTGGAATTACAATCAGCTGATTTCTTTATTGTAAACAGTTTCTCATAGTGAATGTATCATTATTTTTCAGGGCTATTTTCATTTTTAGTTTATTAAGCAATCTGTGTGTTTTGTACAGTGAACAATGCCAAGAAAACGCAAAGGGGCTGATTTGAGCCGTAATACAAGTAGATCTAGAAGCATGACAAATAGAAGATCCCAAAGAACCGAAGAACAAATCCAGCAACAAAATACTGATGCACGTCTGAGCATGGCGCAATTGCATCAAGAACAATCGGAAGATACACGAGCTGAACGCAATGAAGCAATACGATTAGAACAACGACAATCACGCCGTTTCACAGTCAATAGACGCACAATAAATGACCAACAACGCCAACAGGTACATCGGGCATTCATATATGATTCATTCCTGCGTCTAGCATTCCAGTATGAGCCCGATATTGAATATTATGCTCATTCAAAAGTGCTAATTGGTGCTATGGACAAGGAATGTCCGCATTGTCATGCTCTCAAATTCAAAAATGAGCCAGCTGGCATGTGTTGCGCGTCAGGAAAAGTCCAACTACCTGCAATTGAAACACCACCTGAACCATTGAACGGTTTACTTATCGGGACGGATCCAGATTCGAACGTGTTCCTGAAGTCAATTCGAACATTCAATTCATGCTTCCAAATGACATCGTTCGGAGCAACAGAAATAGTTCGAAATACTAATGCAAATGGTCAACAATACAATTCTACATTCAAAATCAGAGGCCAAGTTTATCATAAAATGGGCTCATTGCTGCCAATGCCAAATGAACCACACAAATTTTTACAAATCTACTTCATGGGTGGCGACGATTCCGGAAGCGCACTTGCCAATCGCGTGAATGCACGTTCTGACTATAATAACCTTGATTCATTTTTTGCGAGACGCATCGTCAGCGAGCTGGACGCTCTATTGAACGAGCACAATGAATTGTTGAAAATATTCAAATCACACATGCATAAATTACAAAGCGATAATCACGCTATTGTTATTAATCCTGATAAAACACCAGCTGGAGAGAATATTCGTAGATTCAATGTACCTGTTGTTGATGACGTTGCTGGAATCATGGTTGGCGATCGTACAGGTGCCCGAGAAATTGTGATTCGTAGAAGAAATAATAATCTTCAGTTCATTGCTGATACACATCGTTCATATGACGCTCTCCAATATCCGCTAATATTCTGGAAGGGACAATACGGATATTGCATAAACATAAAACAACTTCATTTATTATGAACTTGATCATTAATCATTGAACCCGCCACGGCTGTGCAACGGTACGCGATTAGTCATTCAAAAACTAATGAAAAACGTTATCGAAGCTAGCATTTTAAATGGCAAGTTCCGAGGTGAAAATATATTAATACCACGGGTTCCTATTATACCAACAGATGTGCCAATTCAATTCAAGCGTATTCAGTTTCCGATTAGGTTGGCATTTGCAATGACCATCAACAAATCGCAAGGCCAAACGATGTCTATTTGTGGCTTAGATTTGAGCACACCTTTTTTTTTCACACGGACAATTATACGTGGCATGCTCTCGAGTGGGTAAACCATCCAGTTTGTTTGTGTTAGCTGAAGATAGGCTAACCAAAAATATTGTTCACGCTACAGCATTAAGAGATTGATATTGTTTGTTAGTGTTATTGTCGTAATTAATTAATGATATATAATTTTAAGGAATAAATTATAATAACTTAAAAATAATAATGTTTGGCGTTTGTTATTTTTATATTCCCTCATCGTTCACAGCGCTCCATGCCTATTTCGCGCATATACCACATCCTTATACACTTACAATAAGTTAGTTTTTTTTTGTCTACACTGGAAACTACCTAGAAAGAATTTATATGGCAAAACAACGTTTGCCGGGTCAGCTAGTAAAGTATATATATTATCGATCGTCATAAAATGCTAAGATGTCCGTCCCAGAGATAGAAGCCGACCGATTTTAGGCCGACAAGCCGTCGCATGTTTCTGCACGAGCCGCGCCACCGCCGACTTCATCGGCTGACATCAACATCAACCACGCCGCCGATATTTCACGGAGTTCTAACTCCGCCAAATCTTACTACCAAAATAGACAATCCACTTAAAATTACAAAAGAAAATATATAAACTGTTGGCTTAGACAACCTACTAACGTGAAATATATGGATCTTTCTTTGAATTTGGTATCCCACTATATGATGACGTCTATAGAAAGTTGAATGATTGTATTCAGAGATACAATCCGACCGATTTTAAGCCGACAAACCGCCGCCGTACGTTTCTGAAAGAGCCGCGCCGCCGCCGATTTCATCGGCTCACATCGACTTTAACCATGCCGCCGATTTCATCGGCTCATATCGACTTCCACCACGCCGCCGATAATTGTTTAGATCTGAAGGAGGTCTAACTCCATCAAATCTTACTACCAAAATATAAAACCCACTTAAAATTACAAAAGAAAATATAACTGTCGACTTAGATAACCTACTACTGTGCAATATATGGATCTTTCTTTGAATTTGGTATATGATGAAGTCTATAGTAAGTTGAATGATTGTATTTTGATTTGAAAGTCGTATTTCTTTGGCCACTCTTGTGTAGGACAGAAAGTCACGAATCTCGCGACGTTGATCTTCGTCGGCACACACATGTATATATAGGACATGGAGTTGCACTGTCCTCCGACTACAATATCATTTGCACTATTCGGACACTTTTGGAACATGAACCTAATTATTGTGCTTCTTTGGTGTGTTAATGTAGGTAGAGCTTTACCATTCTTTGAAAGGATTGTGATATTCAGAATGTCTGGTCAAATATGCTTCACATGAAAAGCTGTAATTCCAAAAAAAATTATTAAATTCATCCATATTATAAAAATTTGGGATGGATTTCTATTCCCAAAAAATAATTGTATGAGATAATAATATGAAATTATGGGAACATTGGATAATATTAACAAATATTGAACTACTTGACAAAAAATAAAAGAAAAAGTATTAAAAACCAATACAAATTGTTCCTTCCCTTTTCCAAAATTTGGCAAATAAATTTCGTAATGGGGGTGATCGAATGACAGAACGAGCCGGTAAATCAGCCGAAAGCCGCCGACCCATTTTGGGTAGCGCCGCCGCCGATAATTATGGTTCGGCTTCTAACTCTGATTGTATTTTGATTTGAAAGTAGCATTTATATAAGTCAATTCCAGTATGCGTGGCCATGTGTTCCTATAAACAACAGCTACTCTATTGTGCTTCTTTTATTAGATTATTTATTAGACACGAAAAATAAAAAGATTTTCGAAAGTCGTACTTTTAAGAGGGTAAAAGAGGATAAAAATGGTACCAACCAAATGGCCGGAGCTAGAATTATGGAAATCGTTGTACACATTCCTCTGACTGTATATACACGCAAAATAAAAAGATTTTTCTTTTTACTTTTACAGCAAAAATGGGAGAAGTGATAAAAGTAGTCGCGAGCAAATGGCTAAAATCATCAAGTCAGGTTATCTTGCACTGTGTACGTAAGTGATAAGGACTTTTCAAGATTTGTACTTTTGGAATTAAAATAGCATATAAATAGAACGAAACAAACGGCTGTATCTGAAAATGCACCCACTATCCACCAACATTTAGAGTTTTTTTTGAAGATTGCTGCCTTTTATGTACTTTTTAGCTGACTTGAAATATTATTTCGATATATCGTCTATATATATAAAAGAGATTGGCGTTAGTTACTACGCTTATAACTCAAGAACGCATGGATCGATTTCACCAATTCGGATTGGTCGCCGGCCAAACAAGAAGAATACCCAAGACAATTCCCGAAATATCCCCGATTTGTATGGAGTGATTTTACGACGCCATCTTCATGATAGATGAGGTTTATATTTACTGCGCATTGAAGTTCACTGTAGAAACGCCTGGATTGTGCTGTCTCAGTGACAATGTTAAATTACCACCATTGTCTTTACCACCAGAGCCATTTCATTCTTTGCTTCATGGTGAAAGACCACAATCACTTCATTTTCTATCGAACACTCAGAAATATAACGTATGCTTTCAAATGACTTCATGTGGAGCAGATATTATTTATGAACGCAGATTCAATCCAAGAAGGTCGGCGCAATGAAATCACCAATAAGGTCAGCGCAATGAATTTTTACGCGTACCGTTTGATGATTCCGAGAAACGGAGCGCCGATTTGGCGTATATTCTCATTTCCCATTTACGAACGCTATACGACTGTTACTCATTGGGCAGTGCATCTGGAGAACGTTCAACGACTTTATTTCACTGCAGCAAATGCTGTTCAACGTGCTCGAAACCCACCAGCGACAACATTGACCAGTTTCTTCTCGACAATTTCAACGCCGAAAGCAAGGCGATGGTCATTCGGATTTGCGTTCTACTGAAGCTCTTGGCCGTATTTATACAGTTCATCCAAAGAATGATGAATGCCTTTATTTGCGACTTATCATTTGAGTCACTTCGAAATATCCATGGTGTAGTATTGCCAACATTTCGTGCTGCGTGTCAGGAGCTCAATTTGCTTGAAAACTATACGAATTGGGATACTATAATCACTGAAGAAACTTTTTCTGCATTCCCAAGTAAAGTACTCATATTATTTGCGATCATTATTGCCACATGTTTTCCATCAAATGACATGTCAGAAGACATTTTGCATCGAGTTCGTGTCCATTCCCCATATTGAGATGAATGAAGAGATGTACAATCAGGCTTTGGTGTTGACGGAGGGCATATGTTACCTCATGTGCAGCTGTTTGTTAGTCAGTTTAGGAATGACAATGCCAGATCGTCGACCAGGTTCGTATGGAACTAGAATTGCAGCGTGAACGTGAATGCGACACAAATGCATTAAGCCAATTGGTTCGAACAATTGGCAATGAACAAGGATGTGGATCACTTAAACTGATCAATTTAAAATCACATCGTTGGTTCACTGCATTCGTTCAAATCTATCGACTGTGTAACAAACAAAGACGAAGCAAGCTACTATCCAACTGAGTTTTTGAATTCATTGGATGTGCCTGGATTGCCACTGCAAAATTTACAATTTAAGGTTGTTTCAGTTTTCATCATGCTTTGCAATATCAATCAACCAAAATTATGCAAGGGAACTCGTTTAGCGGTCTCAGAACTCATGAGCAATGTGATTTACGAAAGAATACTAAAAGAAAAGTTCAAAGTTCTCATTCCAAGAATTCCAATGATTCCAACTGATATGCCATTAGAGTTTAAGCTAATCCAATTTCCAATTCGTCCCGCATTCGCCATGACAATCAGTAAATCACATTGAGTGTTTGTGGCCTCAGTCTGGAGAATGAATGTTTTTCACACGGTCAATTGCATGTCGCATGTTCTCGTGTCGGAAAATCATCCGCTTTGATAGTTTTCGCGCCTGACAACAAAACAATATTTTTTTATCACAGAGTGATTCAATGAGGGAAAATACAATTCAAAATCGACACGATCGTAACCCATCCAGCAAATATTTAAAAAAATAATCAATTGCAATGGACAATTGACCACAGATTTTCTGCAATTTGAAATGACGTAGGACAACGCCTGTGAGACGAAGTTGTCCAGGTCCACTATAATGAATAACACAAACATTCTCCTAATTATGCATATACTTTTTATCATTTAATAGTTCACAATTCACATTTTTATTTTTTCAAATAAATCTGAATTACCTGCATCGATAAATAAATAAATATATGAAGGCAAAACAACGTTTGCCGGTTCAGCTAGTATAGTTGGTAGCCTTGCCTTATAACCATGAATTAAACGAATTAAAATTTTATATTTATTTATAAAATTATTTTTTTTTTCAATATTTTTATTTGTTTCGGTTTGGCTATATTTAAAAAATTTCAAAAATATTTAAAAAAACATTTTCCTGTAAAGTTACCGTTCTTCTGTAAAATCGACAGCTTCTGTGGAATGCAATCCATGGTAGAGGGTATATAAGGTTCGGTTGGGCCGAACTTAACGCCCTTTTTACTTGTTTGAAAATATCATATTCTGAAAATGCCAATGTCCGTCTGTCTGTCTGTCCATCCATCCATTCTTGTAATCAATGTACAGGACGCAATTATTGTCCGATCCGATTTGCAGAAAATCGGTTCAGATTTAGATATAGCCATCATACAAATTTTGATCCCGATTTAAAGTTTTGTGGTCTCGAAACCATATATTTCGGCAGATTTTCTTTAAATCTGACACAACACCTATAATCCAACTACAAACATCTAGAGTGAAAGTGAGTATGATCGGTTTAGATTTATATATAGCCCCATACAATGTCGCTTTCGATTTGACTTTTCCACTCCAGAAACCATAAACTATAGCAGAAAATCGGTTCAGATTTAGATATAGCCACCATACACATGTTGATCCCGATTTAAAGTTTTGTACTCTCGAAACCATATATTTCGGCAGATTTTCTTCAAATCTGACACAACACCTTATAATCCAACCAGAAACATCTAGAGTGAAAGTGAGTAAGATCGGTTTAGATTAATATATAGCCCCCATGCAATGTCGCTACCGATTTGACTTTTCCACTCCAGAAACCATAAACTATAGCCGATTTTGGTCAAACATTACATATTACATATCACATCGTTCCAGATTTTAATATACCCCAATACAAATGTCCTTGCCGATTTTACTTTTTTGCCAGACATAATACTTTGACATAATTTTGCAGAACTCGTTATATTTTACCTGGAAAAAACATTATGAGAGTGTGTCACAATGGTCCATGATTAGGACCCGATTTCACTTTTTTACAGAATTGAATTGCAATGGGGTAGAATGTGGAGGGTATCATATAGTCGGCCCGTCAGACTTTAGCCGTTCCTTACTTTTTCAAGAGTTACGATGGTCTGACCAATGTATGATATGAAGATTGCTGGGGCTCTGCCTTATTAATACAGGGAGAGTGCATGGAGTCAAACAACTTTAGAGGAATCTGTGAAGATGAAAAGGAGAGAGTCGAACATAGACATAGACATAGAAGATGCCTATGTCCTACTAAAGCTGGACACGTTTAGTGACAGTGGGTGCAGCTTTGTTTGCAGGATTGGGTGTCAATATAAAGTGGGGCGTAAAATCCCATGGTATCACATTACATCTATTCTGGTGTAACTGAGTCGGTTGCTTACTTCCTGACTGTCACTAAAATCTCTGCCTAGGGATCCCTGCAAAAGTGTCTTATGAATTGTCTTGCGAGAGCAGATCTAATACGGTTAGATCTTAAAGATGAAAGGCCTAGCCGTCTGCAATGATTCCTACACCACCTAAAGTGGAAAGTCTATTGTTTGTTTGCTTAATTGCGAAGACTTTCGTATGGAATACGATACAGGACTTAATGGAGTCCTCGCATAGCCTTGAGATGGGATAAATAGTAGCCATAATGGAGCAAATATTTGTATCCGAAAATATATAGTATTTCCTATGAATCAGATCCTCTATCTCTCTTCGACTGTTGCCCTGTGTACTACGTCCGCACTTCTGTGCAGCCAATCGTCGACGAAAACTAAAGTAAACCATGGCCGTATCGCAGCTTTGTATGTGACCAGAGTTGTCCAGATGTGAATGTGTTCAAATTTAACACAAAATTACCATATTTTGATTTAATGCCAATACAGAAGTGTGAGAGAGAAAAGGGAAGAGGGAGGGGGGCAGGAGCAAGATATACTACTCGATTGCCAGCCGTTCGGTCGGTCATCCATCCATACTTCATGTGTGTGCCATGGTCCAGAGAAAAGCCGCACGGACGAAGCGAACAGCTTGCTTATCTTCTTCCACAGCGAAATGCCCACCATTCTATGGAGTCGGTTGGGTGGGCGTATGTGTGTGTGTCTGTGTCCAGAATCAGAGTGTAATAACTTTGGGTATTTTTGAGGTTACATCGTAAATATATTTTTCCCACACCGAGTAAATTGGTTCCTCTTCATTTTAGGTTTGTTTTTCTTCTCTCGCCTTCTTTTCTTGCGTTCGTCGAAACGGAAGTCCTGCAAAGATGTTCGGAGGGATGTGCCTGAAAGGAACTTTTGCAAAAAAAAAAGTGGAAACTATTGAATGGTGAAATCTAGCTAACGGAAGTGCATAATGGAACACGTAAAGTTCTCGTTTTGAATCCAACAATTTATGATGGTTTATTTGGTCAATTTGGAAATTGTATTGAATTTGAAAGTATCGCAACGTTTACAAATTTCATTTTATGAAATATGTTTGTTGATGCTGCTGCTGCCTCTGTCCGAATTTTTCTTCTTTTCCTTTTTGTTTATCCTCTCTTTAGTCAAATGATTACAAATGTTGGAGAAAATTGTTTACAGCTAGGACGAGGATATTATAAATGGTTAAACCATAGGGGAAATAGAATAGAAGACGATGTAAGTTCATTTGGTTACACAAATTTAAATGTTTTTTTAGATCCGCCGGGAAAGAATAAAACTTAGACTATAAAAAATACTGATTACACTGTACAACAATTTCAATTTTTTTTTCCAAAATTACGGGGTTCTGATAATGGATTCTGAAAGAGAAGACTAAAAAAAATATACGTGTGTCGGCGTTTTGATAGATCACATCGGAAATTCATTTTATAGGCGGCTAAAGTTTCCCAGCTCTGGCGTGTTCTTGCAGCATATCGGTATATAAAACTATGTTTTCTTTACATCTGAGATGTAGGTTATGTTCAGCAACTTTGTAGACAATGATATGGCGAATATTTTTGTAGAACATATTAACCCTCTAACTACCCCTCATAACGGCATTTTTTGGCTTTATTTTAACAAATTGTAAAAAACACCCAGAAAAGGGGGAAGGGCGGGGATGAAATGTTCTACAAAAATGTTGGCCATAACATTTTACTAAATATGTCAGAACACACCAAAACCCGAAACATAACAAAAACACCAAAAATCAATCAAATTCAAGATTGACCATTAAGGGCTAATTTAGTTATAGTTCAGTAGGGGTGGGATAGTGCACGACTTTTGGATTTTGATATGTTAGACCCCCTATTTTGTGAGGTTCGGAAATAAAATTCATAAGCCAAAAAAATGGGGGTGGTGGGGTGAGTGTAAGTGGGGTCGGGGTCAAAGCTAAGTGGTAAAAATACAGGAAAATTCCCAAAACTGTATCGGACTCGCTTCCAGAGGGGTTAAATGTAAGACCGACCCCCATTAATTTTTCCTCCCCAACATTTTTTTCGAACACACATACACCATATTCCCACTCCCTTAGGCGGCTCCCATATAAAAATTTATTTTTTATAAAATTAGTCCCCACCTCATTTACTGGCCCGCTAGTGGAGTCAAATGTAAGACCAACCCCCTTATATTTTTTGAGCCCCAATATTTTCTCAGAGCTCACCTACCCTTCATCTGCAACCATTAAGGTGGCCCCCATACATTTGTCTATTTTTTATATTTTTTTATGAGAGAAGGGTCCAAAACTGTCCCGCAGTATATCTTAGAGGGGAGAAGTGTAAGACTGACCCCAATTAATTTCCACTCTCAACATTTTCCCCAAAACATACCTACACTTCTCACCTCTAAGGTATACAGCGGGCCAGTTTTGGGCCCTTCTTTCACAAAAAAAGTATAAAAAATAGGCAAATGTACGGGCCACCTTAGCCACGACCGGCTCGGCAGTACCTCATCCGATCAACTCAATTTTTCAGTACAACCCAAAGTCCACTCCAAACAGTGACTCTTTGTGGAAGCATTGGCTCATCAATAGTCACGTGTGGGTTCTCTGAACCCCATAAACGGCAATTTTGCTTACTGACATATCCACCGAGTTGAAAATGAGCTTCATGACGGCTGAACTGAATGTTATTCTACCTCTCAAAGTCAAAGTAATCGGTAGTTCAAATAAAAATTTTTAAATGGTGCACCCTATAAATTGAACAGATATAATCCTTACATCTACCGTAACTTCCTCATGGAAACTTTGACAAGGTTGTTCTCGAAACAATTGTTTCGATCAGTGAGTAGCTCACACATTTTAATAACATATACAACTAACTATAAATATATTGAAATATTAAAATTTTAAATTGATTTGCTATAATGTCAGGCAAAAACATTTCTTTAATTACTTCTTATTTTATGGTCGCGGTTGACATTTTTGTGGAAATGCCTATACTCACATTGGGAAAAATCCTCGTTGATTTTACGCCTGGTGAATTTTAGATTTTTGTCAATTCGCCGGTCCGAAGTTCGAACACATACGAAAAGTGTTCCCAAAAAATTATTCATGGTTGAGCGAACGTGCCTAATTGGCTGTGGAAAAATTTAACCGGTGGATTCCGTTACTAGCCAAGATGATCTTGACAGCTATTTGAAACTCGATGTACTCGCTCTTATTACCCAATTACGCCACGCTCATGAAAGTTGTTAATGACGCAACTTGAGTGATTTTCTCCCATAAATATTACACACATTTCGAGTTGTATACTGACCACAGAATTCATATCTGCTGGCGTAACCTGAGCTGAAATTCCATGACAGTTAATTGATACAATGATCATGGATAAATAAATTTTTCTCATTTCAATTTGTTGAATCATTGGAAAAGATTTTCAAAACTACACACAACAATCACGATATACTAATTAACATATGGACAGAAAAGTTTCTGTCGGGTCAGCCAGTAATTGCCCAGCTTTCTTAAGATGTTCACAATTTTCAAACTCACAACAAAGTAAGGAAAGACTAAAGTAGGACAGGTCCGACTATATGATAATTTTAAAAAGAATATTCTGCTTATAACTGCCAACATCGATTTAATTACTGAAATGGTAAAACCTTCTAAGCTAAAAATGTAGCAATACTTTCTCAGTTGTTCTCTGTTAATATATTTTGGAATATTTAAAGCATCATTTAGGGATGTAAGGTTTTACTACATGTGAGGGAATGTAAATATTGGGCCGATATTAATCTTAAGATATTTATAAAGTTATACTAGCCGTTTGTTTTTTACGATTTTTGAAATTTTTGATAAAAATATTTTATATTTTATTCGACCCTGAAAATGTTCATTTAATTGTGGACTCAAATGAAATCACTGGTAGTGATTTGTATTAACATATAAATTAAAATAAGAAATTTATGACGCTCTTTCATTTCAACATACATGAGAGGTAGGCGTGGTTGTGGGCGGATTTAAACAAAAAATAGTCTAATTTGACGAAATTTCAAGGTCTTAGCTCTATTCCCACTAATTTTTGCCGCAGCTTGTATGAAAATATTCCACGGCGCGCCAGACTCTATCAAAGGCATTGGAAATGTATGGACCTTACCCTCACCAAACTGGTGGATGTTTCGACTTCACAGCATAATTTAGATAAACTTCGAGAGTGTAGAGCAAATCGCAATCGGGCGGTAGTTATGCGTCACCTTTTTAGGAATGGGCTGCATGTTCGCAATCTTCCTCGCTTTCCGACAAGGACGAATTAATTGCAAATTGTTTTAATGGTGACAATAAGACCATGGAATTAAAGTTGAATATAATATATATAAATCATAAGCGATTTGCTTCAAATTAAATAGCCTTCGTACTTCCTCGACATAAAAAGTTTCACTCGAATGGGAGAATAATTGTAGCTTTGGCTTTGATTACAATAAAATATGGATAAGCGGACAGAATTTAATTCCAAGTCGATCTTAGAATTACTTTCAAAACGGAGCATTAAGGCACTGTATAATAAACGCCTGTCTCGCATCCGTTTGTGTGTTACAAACAAATACATATAACCTGGAGGAGGGTACAAAATCAAAATTATAAACGTATCATTTTTAACCACAATCCAAATTCCTTTCTTGACTTTGGCTTTATTCAGCTAACTAATGTTCTTTTTGGCCTTTCGAATTTAAAACCTTCTTATAAATTAGATTCTGATGGGTTTTGCGGTTTTTTCTTAATAAATTGAAATTCTTCGTTATTCGTCCCTCTATTGTTCTTGGTTAATGAACTTCAGAAGAAGGCATTTTTATAGAAAACTGGAAAGTTGCTTGTATAACTTCGATTCATAAATCTGGTAGTAAGGATAATGTAGCTAATTACAGACCCAAATCCAAAATAAGCACGATTGTGAAAGAGTCGTTTTTTGAAAAACTATATTTTGCTGCCAAATCTGTAATTTCGCCCTATCAGCATGGTTTTGCTTAAATTAGCAGTCTTTATACCCTACACCACTTCGTGGTCTAGGGTATTATAAGTTAGTTTCGCGCCAAATGTTTGTAACACCAAGAAATAATCGAGCTAGACACCTTTAAGTATACCGATCGGCTTAGAATCACCAGCTGAGTCGATTTAACGATGTCTGTCTGTCCGTCTGTCCGTCTGATGTCCATCTAAGCTTGTTCGCACTCTACAGGTCGCAATTGTTGTCCGATTGTCATGAAACTTGGCAGAAGTTATTTTTTCTGGCCAAGGACCATCGGTATTGAATTTGAAGGAAATCGGTTCAGATTTAGATATAGCTCTCATACAAATGTCGCTCCCGATTTGACATTTTACACTTTAGAAACCACATATTGTACCCGATTTTCTTTAAAATTGGCACAACATCTTATAATCCAACTAGAAATACCCATGCAAAAATTGGGTAAGATCGGTTCAGATTTAGATATAGCCCCCATACAAATGTCGCTCCCGATTTGACATTTTCCGCTCTAGAAACGACATATTGTACCCGATTTTCTTTAAATTTGGCAGAACATCTTATAATCCAACTAGAAATACGTATGCAAAAATTGGGTAAGATCGGTTCAGATTTAGATATATCCCCCATACAAATGTCGCTCCTGATTTGACATTTTCCGCTCTAGAAACGACATATTGTACCCGATTTTCTTTAACTTTTTCAGAACATCTTATAATCCAACTAGAAACACGTATGCAAAAATTGGGTAAGATCGGTTCAGATTTATATATGGCCCCCATACAAATGTCGCTCCCGGTTTGACATTTTCCGCTCTAGAAACGACATATTGTACCCGATTTTCTTTAACTTTTGCAGAACATCTTATAATCCAACTAGAAACACGTATGCAAAAATTGGGTAAGATCGGTTCAGATTTAGATATAGCCCAAATACAAATGTCGCTCCCGATTTCACTTTTTTCGCTTTAGAAACCACATATTGTACCCGATTTTCTTTAAATTTGGCACAACATTTTATTATCGAACTAGAAATACCTATGCTGAAACTGGGTAAGATCGGTTCCGATTTAGATATAGGCCCAAACAAATGTCACTCCCTCCGCTCTAGAAACCACATTTTGCACCCGATTTTCTTTAAATTTGGCACAACATCTTATAATCTAACTAGAAACACCTATGCTGAAAGTGGGTATGATCGGTACAGATTTAGATATAGCCCACATACAAATGTCGCTCCCGATTTGACGTTTTCCGCTCTAAAATCCACATATTGTACCCGTTTTTCTTTAAAATTGGCACAACATCTTATAATCCAACCTATGGTGAAAGTGGGTAAGATCGGTTCAGATTTAGATATCGCACTCATACAAATGTTGCTCCCGAATGTTTAACCGATTTTTGCCAAACTTTATAGATTATATTTCACCAATAAACATACATGGTGAAAGCGGGTCACATCGTTCCAGGTTTCATTATACCCCCATACAAATGTCCTTTCCGATTTAACATTTTTTGTCAAACACATACATTTACAGGATGCAAAATCCTTCCCGATTTCACTTTTTTACCAAATTGAATTGTAATGAGATAGAAAGTCCGTCTGTCTTTAGAATTGCTTTACTTGTTTGGGAGATGCCCATATGTCCATACTTTGGTATAACCCAAATGGGGTCCCATTCTGATCTATTACAGCTCTAGAAACTACATCTTACATCGGATCTTCTTCAAATTTTGCAGATCATGGTACTTTTCAACCAGGAATACCTACCGTGAATGAGAAATATATAGCCCATATTACTACTGTATAATTTGTTATTATCTGTCGGATAATTGGATCAATTACCATATTATTAACCATATTCGTTAAATATGACTAAAGATTAATTTATAGTATAATTTATACTGTATAATTTATATGAACTACATAAAATTGCTCCCATGAAATAAATGGGTTTAGTAATCAAAGCGAGGTACATACGCAGGGAGTGGTGTAGGGTATTATATAGTCGGCCCCGCCCGACTTTAGCCTTTCCTTACTTGTTTTTCATTATTGTATTTCTAACTTTGAAAATGGATGTCAATTTTATACAATATACACTTAACTCTCCTACACTTACTCTCCTATGGTTTCGATAAAGTGTCTCATCCAGTTCTTATTAGCTAGCATTTCATTAAAAATAAATAAATATTATTATACCATATTTTTCAAATAGAAGCCATTTTATATAAATTGTTTCCTTTAAATCGTATGTTTATGATGCTACCTCAGGGGTTTCCCAAGTTATTATTCTTGGACCATTGTTGTTTGTTTTAATTATAAATTGCATTTGTTCATGTGTTAAATGTTCGAAAGTTCTACTGTATGCTGATGATCTGAAGTATGTACGCATAAGGTACGGGAAAGATAAATTTTTGATCGACGTTTGGCTTCTTACTCAAACGGGTCACAATTTTGTTGTATATTTTAATTCTGAGTTGTTTTTTTTAAACTCAAAAATTTTACTAGATCAAAAGTTATAGAATTTTGACCGATGGAATTTGATTCTGAACCACTGTGCGACTTGCATTCTATACTCGTTCACATTCTCAGTATCTAACTGAAGCCCCCAATCACAAAAATTATAATATGATTTTTTAAGGAGAAGAGATGCTAAAGTCGGGGAGCAAGAAGTTAAACCAGAGGGGGCATTTTTATTTTGTTTTGTAGAATCCAGTGGAGATATTGATTTTATAATTGTGTATTGCTCTCTAATTTTTTGATTATATATTTATTTGTTCAAATTTAAAACTAACGGTGATTGCCATCCATTTTAGGCGCATGCAATTCACTTATTTTCAATTTGCGGTACTATATATTGCTTCTTGTTTTTCCTCCCAACGCGTTATTTATATTTATTAGAGATAATATTACTCATTCGCATTTACCTCAAAATTAATAATTGTAACCCAATTATCCCCAAAATATAAATTGTTTTATTTCAAAGAATTGGACCAAAACAAAAGCAAATTATGAATGACGTGTTTGTTCGTAAATACCCATGCTATATTTTTATCATCTTAGTCCTCAAAAAAGGCACCGGAATTCGACCAAAACAAAAACAAATTACGAATTATCTCCAAAATATAAAAAAGAATTCGACCAAAACAAATTATGGATGATTTGTTGATTCGTCAACAATCTGAGAATATTTTGATCATTATATGTTCTTATTTAAAATTACAGTAATTTCGTTCTAGAAAATGAAACAGTAGGCCTGTTGTAATTGATGCATATGTCATTTTTTAAATTTAATACGAAAATTTAGTCTAACAATTTTACTCAGTAATTAAAACTACTATTGAGTAATTTTTTTTTTTTTTTGAATTGAGTACTTTATTTTTTTAAATTTTCTTGGGTGTGTGTGCGTTTGACTATGATAATGTAATAATGATAATGTAATTTCAAAATAAATACTTTTTCATATCTAGTCTAATAATGGTCGTCACCGACCAAAATCATGATAAAGGTAGTGAGCAGCTAAATAATAAATTTGTAGACATTTATAGATAAATTTGCATTCCCAGTTAGAAACAAATGCTAAATATTTTTCAAAGTACTTAGAATGTCCAATAAAAATCTCCAAAATATTTTATGAAATCCCTATCCCCATTTCATATTTTTGTGTCCTCCCGTGGTTGGGGAAAATCCCCACGTCTTCCAAGCCTGATTGTGGTTTCCTGGTAGCGTATGAGTTATATTTATTAGAGATAATATTACTCATTCGCATAGTTATGAGACTGGCCGAAAAAGCATCTTTAGCGATGAAGCACATCTTTGAATGCATTTATACGATATAAAAATGTATGTCACCTCCAAAGACCATAACATAATTCCCGACTTAAGAATAAGAAGTCAAATCAGAGGGGACATTTGTATGAGATCTATATTAAAACATTGACTGATGTGATCCGCGCTTTCCTACAGATGTTCTCAAGTGAAATATATACAAAATCAGGTCAAAATCTATTATAATATGTTTCTTGTTTAAAAAGTAAAATCGGAAAGTCAAGAAGCAAATTGGGAGCAACATTTATATGACCGACTTTCACCATTGATATCTCATTGGAATATAATGTGATCTGTCTAATTAATTAGTTAATTAATTAATTAGAGTGAAAAAAGACAAGTAGAGAGCGAAATTTGTTTCTATATCGATTTTCTCAAATTTATTCGCGTCCGCACTTGATCTGCAAAAGTTGTTTCTTGTTTTGTTGGGGTCGAACAATAATTTCGATCTATATTTTAAATAAAAATTTTGGCAGACGGATATAGCTAAGCCCAAAAAGTGATTCTAAGTCGATCGGTATCATAAACGATATGTATATCTCGCTTCCTTTTGGGTATTACAAACAAATACATATATCCATAATATCTATCCATAATACCTAGTGAAGGGTACACACATTTGTAGCAGCTGTAGCACACAAGGAATGTAAACCAATGTTATCTATAAATAATACCCTAGACCACGAAGTGGTGTAGGGTATAAAAATCACTGTTTCATTGCAATAAGCAATCAGCGATTCGCCTCACCATGTTAATGTTTTACACGAAAAACCGAAATAGAAAACATTAATGTAAAACTTCCTTGCTGAATTCAAGACTGAACATATTTCTCCTTCCATGTCTATCACAACTTCTCCTTCCTGGTGTATGTACATAACAGGTCATGTTAGTGAAGGAGTAAATGTTGCTGTGGCCTCCTAACAGGAGGGATACAAAGGAGCTTTTTATGAATAAACGACAATTACGATATATGTACAGGAAGTTCAGACATCTACCACAGAATACCGAATATTTCAAGTTAACAGAAGAGTAAAATAATATCCTCCGGGGCGCAGTTTGAGCTTATATGTTTAAAGAAAAGCTTTGTATGTTTTTAAACTGTCCGCAGACAGTACGTTATCTATATATATAAAAGAGTTGCTTTACTGACTGACTGACTTATCATTGACCAAACTGACTGACCCCAGACCAAACTGCTGAAGCCAGGGTCATGACATTTTCAGGGTAGTTCCCAAATATGACGTAGACGTCGACTAAGAAAGGGTTTCACGAAATTCGTACTTTTAGGGGATAAAATGGCCCAAAAAGGGATAAACATCGAACCTTCGTCCTGACTAAACGGCAGTAGCTATAAACATGAAATTCGGTGAGTTCCTTGCAATGACCATACAGACGAGCTACAAATAGGGATTTTTCGAAATTTGTACTTTTAAGGGGCGAGCGGGACAAAAAGGGATAAAAATGTTACCAACTAATGTATTACAGCTGGAAACGTGAAATTTGATATGTCAATTCCTCTGACCAGAAACGAAGTAAAATTGGATTTTTCGAAATTTGTACTTTTAAGGGAAGAGCGGAACAAAAAGGTATAAAAATGGTACCAACTAAAGTATTACAGCTAGAATCGTGAAATTTGGCATGTAAATTTCTATGACCATATAGAAACGAATTAAAATTGGATTTTTCGAAATTTGTACTTTTAAGGGAAGAGCGGAACAAAAAGGGATAAAAATGTTACCAACTAATGTATTACAGCTAGAAACGTGAAATTTGATATGACCAAAACGAAGTAAAATTGGATTTTTCGAAATTTGTACTTTTAAGAGAACAGCGGGACACAGAGGGATAAAAATGGTACCAACTAAAGTATTACAGCTAGAATCGTGAAATTTGGTATGTAAATTTCTATGACCATATAGAAACGAAGTAAAATTGGATTTTTCGAAATTTGTACTTTTCAGGGAAGAGGGGAACAAAAAGGGATAAAAATGGTACCAACTAAAATATTACTAGAATCGTGAAATTTGGTATGTAAATTCGAAATTTTCTTAAAGTATTGGAGCTATAGTCGTGAAATGTGGTGTGTAAGTTTCTCTGACAACGAGAAGAGCAAATCTAAACGAATTTTTCGAATTTTGTACTTATAAAAAAATAAAAATAGTACCAACTAAAATACTTCAGCTATAGTCGTGAAATTTTGTGTTTAAATTTCTCTGGTGCCAACTTTAGTATTACAGCTAGAATCAGGCCCGTGCGCAGGATTTTCCCCTGGGGGGGGGTTTTCATCTACACTCATAAAAAAATTAACTCTATAATGAATTAAAATTAACTAAAATTTAGGAAACCAAGTACATTTTTACTAAATATAAGTAAAATTTTGCTGAAATTTTCCTAAAACTAAGTAAATTTTTACTAAATATTAGAAAAATTTTGCTGTTAAATTAAAATTTCCTAAATGGAATTTTTTCCATACAAAAAATTTTAGATTTTTTTCTTACTTAAAACTTTGGAAATATTCTTCCAAATAAGTTTGATTTTCTCAATTGTAAGAATTTTTTATTAGATCCAAAGAAATGATTTTAAGTAAATCTACTACCCTTTTGGAAACTTTACTCATAAATAGTTAATTTTCCAACTTTTTAGGAAATTTTTACTGGAGCGTTTGGAAACCACTCATATTGTATTGCCAGGATCTTCGAGAAATATTTTGATACATTCGTCCGACAGACATTGTCGGCAAAATTGCATTTCAGTAATCCATCTATCATCTATATGAATGGTGATGTAAGATTGCAGAAAACTGCTGATATGCCAAAAAACAGCTGTAATAGCAGGAAAGTGTCTGCTGATAGGCAGCAGACAATCGCTGCTTTTATTCATTCCAGCTTCATCCATCAGATTGGTCGCTTGTAACATAAATGTAGCCAGTCACGAAAATCGCTGCAATTGATGAACAACTTTTATTTTAACTTTCTTCATTCATAATTCTGAAACTTTTCATACACAAATATTCCCCATGAAGTCAGCAATCACGTACCATAGAATTATTTTGGTATTCTCAATATAATAGAAAGTTACGCCGGTGTTTCTAAATATACTTTTCACAATTTTTGACTTTACAGCCACCATTTTTCCTATTTTAGCTTCATAACTGGGGAATCAAAATGCTATTAACGCGAAGTGATGGAATTTGATAGTACGATATGCCCTAAATCTAGAAAAATGTTTTAAACAAAATCGTTGTAGCGAATTATAACCTTTATTTTATTTATTTCTATTATTTTATTTATTCTATTATTTTTATGTTCATAGCCACTTATGCAGTCACAAACTAACGTGCGAGGGGATATCCAAATCAAAAAATTAAAAAAAAAGGGTTTAGAGAAAAATCTTTTCCAAATTTATATGACAGATGACATCCAAATCTGAGAATAGTTTGGCATCAAAAACTCATTTTCGAGAAAATGGTTCATAGCCACTTTTAGATGTAAGCCCTCGATATATATTTTGAAGAAATATTACACAAAAAACGATCAAATTCCTCGGCGATAAACTCTTCAGTGCCGCATTTTTTGGATAAATTGGATATGCTTCTTGACGAAGTATGGGTCTAAATAGGATGTCTAAAGTGTTTTGGAGTTTTTAATTTATATAGGACATGAGTAACAGGATGTTTACTCAAAATCTTTATACGCATATTCCGATTAAATAAAAAATATTTGGAAATGTTTCTTAATTTTTATAATTTTAAATATGTAAAAAACCAAATAATTGGTATTTTAGAGTTTCGTTTTCCTACGTAGATCCATGTTACTGAATTTGTTGTTTCTCTTTTGAATAATACTTGTTACATATGTACAAAAAATACTAACTCTGAAAAATATTTGACATAAGTGATAAATATAACACAAATTTTAGTAAGTTAACACTCATTTCTTATTGTTTCGCAACTTTAAAGTAGATTTTAAAATAGAGATCTACACGCAGAGAAAAAATGCATTTCGTACAAACGAAATTTTAGACACGTGAACATCGTTTTTGAGTTTCTTTTGTGGGAAAAATTAGTTTGTTTGCGGTAAACATGTCATCAGTTCTTGTAAATGAACAAAGAGAAATACGTTTATGTATATCAAACAGTATTCTTCGTTTGTCTAAATGGATTTGTATTATAATTGCAAACTCCCAAAACATTGGAAGTAACAGAAACCGTTGTTGTTGCATTTGTGATGAAAATAGGACACATCGGTTCAGATTTAGATACAGCTCCATAAAAATGTGCAATCGCAAATGTTACATCTTATCGCTCTACAAGCATCAAGCAAATTATTTGCTTTTATTAAGAATATTTTAGATTTCATTATGAATCATAGTGATTCTTATCTACACTTTCTTAAAATTACTAAACGATTTTGTTATTAAATTTCCAAACTTTTATTGCAGTACACAATTAAAAGTTCATATGATATAGCTCTAGTCGAATGTCAAGAAGTGGTATCGGTTAATAAAAATGAAAATTTTCCGAACAATTTGGTGTCCATTAGCGAAATTAGCACTACACAATCTTGAAATTGGCACAATTCGTTTAGTTTGTTTGTATTTTTCATAACCTTTGTCCGAAATTCAAGAAAGTGTCCACGATTTTTTTATGTAATTTTCGTGTTTTCATGATTTTACTACAAAATTACCATTTCAGACAAGTTATTTTAAAAATACATTAAAAATTCTATATTTTATTGCTTCAGAAAGTCTAGAAGGTTTTAAAAAATATATGTTCGAAACCTCTCTGGGGGGGGGTTTGAACCCCCAAAACTCCCCCCCTGCGCACGGCCCTGGCTAGAATCGTGAAATTTAGTGTGCAGTGTGACCATATAGAAGCGCAGTAGTTTGATTTTTCGAATTTTGTACTTTTAAGGGGTGCGCGGGACGAAAAGGGATAAAAATGCAGTACAATCCTTTAATTACGTAAACGCTGAAAATTTGTACTTAAAAGGGGGATACGGGACAACAAGGAATAAAAGTGTTACCAAATAAAGTACATATTTCTAGGGGAAGCAAAAGCACATGTTACCTATAGTGATTTTTCAAAATGTGTACTTTTTGGGAAAGAAGTGCAAAAAGTTAATGACTGACTGGCTGAATCTAGAAACATGAGATCGAGGATATAAATGGTTGTAATATTTTGCTCAAAACTTGGTAGAAAATTATAAAAATTATACATACGAAGGAGTTCAGCTAAAATAGAGCATATCGACAAGCACATTCTTTTGACTGTGTGTGAGTGCTAGGTAATAGGAGATTTCCAAATTACTATTTTAGATTCATCTATATCCACCAAAAGAAAATTAAATAAATACTATCCAAAAACAGAGACGGATAAAATTAACAAATTCGCGTGCGAAGCAGCGGGTACTGCTAGTTGAATATAATACGGCAAAAATTCCTTCGGGCAAAATTCAAAAACTCTTGATATATTAAATATATTTGAAAAATTTAAATAGAAAAAAATGAAATAAATAAAATACATGAATGAAAATCACCCGAAATTCCATCGAAAAATCATCTTGACTGATGAGGCCCATTTCCACCTCGGTGACTACGTCAACAAGCAAAATAGTCGCATCTGGGGCTCGGAAAACCCAAGAGTTATTGTTAAGAAGCCTCTCCATCCTCATCGTGTGACTGTTTGGTGCGGTTTATGGTCCGGCGGGGTCATTGGACCATACTTTTTCGAAAATGAGGTTGGATCAACAGTTACGGTGAATGGATTGCGCTATCGAGAGATGATTAATGATTTTTTATGGTCGGAGTTGGAGGGTATTGATCTGGACAACGTTTACTTTCAACAAGACGACGCTGTGTGCCGCACAAGCAACGAAACCATTTCTCTTTTACGGGAAAAGTTTCCGGACCGTGTTATCTCTCGAAGCGGTGATCACAATTGGCCACCGAGATCTTGTGATTTAACACCTTGCGACTTGTTTCTTTAGGGCCACGTGAATGATAAGGTCTACACCAACAGCCCAGCGTCGATTCAAGATCTCAAAGATAGAATTAGTGAGGCTATCGAGGACATAGGGCAGCCACTTTGCAATTTGGTTATGGAAAATTTCATGAAAAGTCAAGGCGTGGTCATGGTGGCCATTTGGCTGATGTTGTTTTTCATTATTAACGGCATACCTTCCTCTTTATTATGAAATAAACATCCGATCATTTATCTCAAAAAATGGCTTTTTTTTAAGACCAAAATAACACAACTTGTTGGAAAGCCCATCCGATTACAAATGCAGATTTGGAAGTGGTAACAAGATAAATCGGACTGACCCGTGGTCAGTAATATATACGTTCCAATTTTCAGTCTTCTAGCTCAAAAAAAAACTCAACTAACATTTTTTTGCAAATCGATATTTTTGTTTATTATGACCGAAGATTAGTATATACGCTATGTAAAATTGTTAGCCGTAAGCATGAATCAGGTCGCCTTTTCAGCCTATACTTCATTTTTTCTGTTGATTGAGTGATTTTTGCTATTAAGAAAATTACAAATAAAGTTGTAAGTTGAAACCATATAATTAATTCATGAGTTGATTGCATACCTATATAAATAATACATCAAAGCTACTAATGTCCTTTGTACATTACTATATAGGACACACTTACTATATGTATACATACATATACGTATGTCTTTACAAATATGTGTGTTCACACAAATGCTGAAAATGATTTCTAACTTTTCTGGGAACCCAATGAAAATAAGTGATATCATCGAAATATACATACAACACAAACACACACACAACAAAAGAACAGGAATACCAATACAAATGACACTGTCGATATCGATGTGGGGACATTCATATGTGCATTCAGTTTACACACATACAAATACGCGTGCATCCTTCTAATTCATTCATTTTTATATCCTTAAAAAAAGTCAAACGAAAACATCCTCTTCCAGTCGCCGAGAGAGGAATATACATACATATTCATACAAACTGTGTATGTATGTACATACTTCAGCCGCCACCCACCACTTTGTCAAAGAAAAAAAATCACCCCCTCGACAACAGCAAAAAATGACTAACACAATACACTGGCGTAGCAGAAGAAGAAAAATAAACAACAAACTCAAACAACAATTCCCGCGTATATTTTTTTTGTTCCACTAATACCGCCAAAAATAAAAAAAACATCACCGGTAACCGAAACATCCATGACAACAAGAAGAGCAACAAAACATATCATCAACACACACTCTCATACACACTCAAATTTTCCCATCGGAGGAAACCCCTCCATACACATTCGCACAAACGCAAAGGCGCACTCCACTCACATACCCCACCCCCAGATTGTGTACTCGTATGTTGGCGGCTTTTGTTTATGCGAAACATATCCATTCATACACACAGTCTCTTCAGTCCTCGTGGCGTGAGTACCATTTGTGTAATTGCGAATTATGTTCGCCTGGTGAAATCACTGAGCGAAAGCGCACACTTGCACAACGCAACGTGTTGTACATGTGTACACAACGTATGCTCACGCACACCAACACTCACATACAACCGCACACGGATACGCAAGTGACTTATGCGAGTGAGAATCATGTCCCGTGTACACAATCGACCTAGTATATGTACATACAATATGTATGAGTTCGTTCTAAATGTTTTGTGTTATTTTATCCACACATTCCCCATGAGGAGACTGATGATGTGTGGAAGTGTGATGTATAAATCATACTCTGGCTGGCACTCACTCACACAGTTATACACTCGAAAGTAGTACTTACATGCATGTACTTGCCTGGATGCTAAGCATTGTCTTTTCCTCTGCTGTTGCATTCGCGAATAAGCGACTCGTTGATGGCTGGGTGACGAAGATTCGTCTTCGGCTAACGCGAATTGTATGTGTGTGAATGCACAACAATGCAATCTGGTGCCTAAGAGACAACGATCTCATTATTGTAAATAATAGTTTACTTAGGAATAGTTACATGCTTTACATGGTTTGAAGTGATTATGGAAATGTCGTTGGATCAACCAGTAATAATTAGCATTTATTCCGGCGAATAAATTAAATAATACAAAAAATTAAATAAAGCCTAAAAGAGAATAAACAAGTAAGGAAAGGCTAAAGTCGCGCGGGGCCGACTATATAATACCCTACACCACTCCATGCGTATATACCTAGCTTTGATTACTAAACCCAGGTATTTCATGGGAGCAATTTTATGTAGTTCATATAAATTATACAGTTACTATAAATGCATTTTTAGTCAAAGTTAATGAGTATGGTAAATAATAAAGTAATTGATACAATTTTCCAGCAGATATTCTGAGTAAAGTAAATTTAACGTGATCTGGAAAAATTGATCAAGATCCAAAGACAATGAATCGGACGGACATTTGAAGGGGGGGGCCTGTGCCAAAACATGCGCCAATATATTTCTCATTCATGGTAGGTATTCCTAGTTGAAACATAGAATGATCTGCAAAATTTGACGAAGATCCGATGTAAGATGTAGTTTCTAGTGCTGTAATAGTGCAGAATGGGGCCCAATTTGGGTTATACCAAAGTATAAACATATGGGCATCTCCCAAACAACTAAGGAAAGGCTAAAGACGGACGGAGCCGACTATATGATACACCCCACTTTCTATCTCATTACAATTCAATTCGGTAAAAAAGTGAAATCGGGAAGGATTTTTGAATTATGTAAATGTTTGACAAAAAATGTTAAATCAGAAAGGACATTTGAAACCTGTAATGATGTGACCCGCTTTCACCATGTATGCTTATTGGTGAAATATAATATGTAAAGTTTAGCCAAAATCGGTTAAACATTCGGGAGCAACATTTGTATTGGGGCTATATCTAAATCTGAACCGATCTTACCCACTTTCACCATAGGTGTTTTTAGTTGGATTATAAGATGTTGTGCCAAATTGAAAGAAAATCGGGTACAAGATGTGGTTTCTAGAACGGAAATGTGAAATCGGGAGCGACATTTGTATGGGGGCTATATCTAAATCTGAACCGATCTTACCCACTTTCAGCATAGGTGTTTCTAGTTGGATTATAAATTGTTGTGCCAAATTTAAAGAAAATCGAGTACAATATGTCGTTTATAGAGCGGAAAATGTCAAATCGGAAGCGACATTTGTATGGGGGCTATATCTAAATCTGAACCGATCTTACCCACTTTCAGCATAGGTGTTTCTAGTTGGATTATAAATTGTTGTGCCAAATTTAAAGAAATTCGAGTACAACATGTCGTTTATAGAGCGGAAAATGTCGAATCGGGAGCGACATTTGTATGGGGGCTATATCTAAATCTGAACCGATCTTACCGAATTTTTGCATAGGTGTTTCTAGTTGGATTATAAGATGTTGTGCCAAATTTAAAGAAAATCGGGTACAATATGTGGTTTCTATTGCGGAAAATGTCAAATCGGGAGTGAAATTCATATGGGGGCTATATCTAAATCTGAACCGATTTGCCTCAAATTAAATAGCGTTCGTCCTTGATCCAAAAAACTTACTTGTGCAAACTTTTGTTAAGATCGGACTATAATTGCGACCTGTACTTTGATTACAACAATAGATGGACAGACAGACATACAGACAGACAGACAGACGGACATTGCTAAATCGACTCAGAAAGTGATTCTAAGTCGATCGGTATACTTAACAATGGGTCTATCTCGCTTCCTTTTGGAAACAAATGCACAAAGACATAATACTCTTGTGGAGTGTATAAATATTATTGAAGACATTGCATTATATTTAGACCGCGGGTTATATGAACGGATGGTTATTATACCCTACACCACTTCGTGGTCTAGAGTATTATAAGTTAGTTTCGCGCCAAATGTTTGTAACACCAAGAAATAATCGAGCTAGACCCACCTTTAAGTATACCGATCGGCTTAGAATCACCAGCTGAGTCTATTTAACGATGTCTGTCTGTCCGTCCGTCCGTCTGCTGTCCATCTAAGCTTGTTCGCACTCTACAGGTCGCAATTGTTGTCCGATTGTCATAAAATTTGGCAGAAGTTATTTTTTCTGGCCAAGGACGATCGGTATTGAATTTGGAGGAAATCGGTTCAGATTTAGATATAGCCCCACACCATTTGATAATCGAACCAAAAACACCTATGCCGAAAGTGGGTAAGATCGGTTCTGATTTAGATATAGGCCCCATACAAATGTCGTTCCCGATTTGACTTTTTCCGCTCTAGAAACCACATATTGTACCCGATTTTCTTCAAATTTGGCTTAACACCTTATAATCTAACATGAAACACCTGTGGCGAAAGTGGGTTAGATCGGTTCAGATTTTGATATAGCCCCCATACAAATGTCGCTCCCGATTTGACTTTTTTCCGCTTTAGAAACCACATATTATACCCGATTTTCTCTAAAATTGGCACAACATCTTATAATCGAACTAAAAACACCTATGGTGAATGTTGGTTAAATCGGTTCAGATTTAGATATAATTTTATTTATATATACAAATGTTGCTCCTGAAAGTTTTAAGTTTTAAAGCAAAATTGTAAGAATGATTTTTTCAGTAGTTTTTAATACAAGGTTTAAAAACAATGAAAAATATAAGAAGAAATAGGTAATGGAAAATATATATATATATTCAAAATACCTTAAAGTCATTCATATATAAATAATATAAATATAAATAAATTCAAAATAGATCACTAATCATACAACACCAAATCTAAACAAATATTTCCAAAAAAATAAAAAAACTCTTCTAAATCAGCCAACAATACCACATCAATGCGGTAACTAATGGTGACCATTTTAGTAAAAATCAAAAATTTTAGAAAATATTTTCCCCACTTTGGGAATTTGCGTAAAAAATTCAAAAATTGTTTAGCATTTATTTTCGGAGACACTTTTTTCTACATATTTTTTTTCTATCATAATTGACTAAGCCTAACTAATTTTCAAAAAAAAATATATTTTTTCACAAAATTAAAAAGTGAATTTTATCCACAGGCAACTGCTAACATTTCTTTTGATCCGAGATCAAAAAGATGGAATGACATCATCTTAGTTTATAATACTGTGTTCCTGAAATTGGTACAGGATATAAAAAACACTGTATAAAATCACTTCATGCTAAATGGACATTTGTTGTTCTACCACAATTATAATGCAACTATTATGACAATTTTTAAAAATTGTCCCCTTTTTCATCGTCATTTTGTCCTTAGCTCACATAAAACTCATTTGAAATTCGTTGACATCGAAAAGTATTCGCTTGGAAAAATCAAGCATAATCCGAATGCATGTAACTAGTCTCTAAAAGGGCAATATCCAAAGGATGCACTTTTATAAATATTCATATCCACATACATAGTATGTACGAATGTACCTGTGCTTGTTTTCATACAAAAAGAGGCCAACACACAGATACAAATTTAATGTCCCATAAGTGTGTGAAACAAATATGAAAATATTTTTAATATACAATATGCTCAGTGATACTCCCAGAGGCAGACATATGCTATGAAGGGGGAAAGGGGAAAAAGTGCATTTGCACACGAAAATAGAAAACATCCACTCATATAGTATCAAAGTAGTGATTATAATACATGCTTCTCCCGTAACTATGTAGTTACTAGTTGGGCTATTCTATCTCGAACCACTGTTTAAAAGAAAATTTTTCATGAGTCGAATGTAAAGATGCAGCATAATATAGATGTTGCCATATGTTGAGGTCACACCAGATTATGTTCAAACATTACATTTTGGAAACCAAAGCTGCGACAACGAAGAGGAGAAGATACATTCGAACACTACCCACCTCTACTAAACCTCGGCATACAATTACTTTTCCGAGTCATAATCATAATCTGCCAAACTTGATCAAGATCCGATGTATGATGTAGTTTCTAGAGCTGTAATAGAGTAGAATGGGGCCCACTTTTTAATGTAGCGCCCTTACAAAGCTACATTAAAAAGTGGGCATATGCAGATCACATTCAAAGTAGGTATTCTTAGTTGAAATATAATATGATGTGCAAAATTATATCGAGATCCAATGCACGATATGGGTTCTAGAGCTATAATAGAGTATAATGGGGGCCCAATTTGATAGGGGTTATACCAAAATATGGTCCAATATATTTGACTTTCTTAGTTGAAATATAATGTAAAATGTGGATCCTACAGGGGTAATATAACAAATGGTGGCTACTAATAAGGGCGCTACATTATAAAGTGGGCCCATGCAGATCACATTCAAAGTAGGTATTCTTAGTTGAAATATAACATGAGCTGCAAAATTGTATCTAGATTCAATGCACGATGTGGGTTCTAGAGCGATAATAGTGTAAACTGGGGCCCATTTGTATGGGGGCTATTCCAAAACATTGACTTATATAGCTGGCTTTCAAAATACGCCTAGTATAAATGTAACATTGTGTGGAAAATTTGATCAAGATCCGACGTAAAATGTGAATTTTAGAGCAGTAATATTGTAAATCGGATGTACATTTGTATGGGGGCTATATCATACATAGACCCATGTGGTCCACTTTCTGTCTGTAGTTCATATATAACACGATCGTGAAAATTTGGTCATTCTAGAGCAGTAATAGTGTAAATTATAGGGATACTTGTATGTAGGCTATATCTAAATCTGAACCGATTTTCTCCAAATTCAATACCAATCGTCCTTGGCTAAAAAAAGTAACTTTCGCCAAATATCATGTGAATCGGACAACAATTGCGACCTGTAGAGTGCGAACAACCTTAGATGGACAGCAGACGGACAGACAGACATCGTTAAATCGATTCAGCTGGTGATTCTAAGCCGATCCGTATACTTAAAGGTGGGTCTAGCCCATTTATTTCTCGGCGTTACAAATATTTGGCGCGAAATTAACTTATAATACCCTAGTCCACGATGTGGTGTAGGGTAAAAAAAATCACTATTTAAATCAGAGCAATAAAATTATCTTATGAATAAACACTATAGAAGTGCGTAAACAGTTTTCAATATTTTGAACCAAAATTTACATGTGATTTTACTTCATTATCTCAAAGACAAATAAACGTTTTTTTTGGATACAATTTATGGATTCTTCATACGGAATCAATTTTCTACAAAACTGCATCATTACATTTTTAAATTTTATGTGTCGAAAACATGACTTATTGCTCAAAAAATCCCACTGTGAATCGTCAAGAAATTGAGGAAAGGCAAAAGGCGATTGATGGCTAAGTCACTTAGCCAGGATTTGTTGGCCATTTCCGAATGGGGTCGAGAGAATAGAGGAGGGGAGACCCGTATAGGTATTTTATTATCTCGTGGGGGACAAATCATCAGTGGCGACTCTGTTGCAGCATCAGAGGTACTGGTTCCACTGATCGGAAATTTTGGACAATAATTTGCCCTCTTTGTGTGATAATACTGATCCATCTGAATTGTGCGAAAGGTTTTCACACGTATTAACAGATGCAGCGTCGCGAAGTACAGAAGTCGGTTTCAACAATATTAACTTACGTAAAAGTATAGCGCCATGGGTAACAGAAACATTATGCTCATTAATATCTTACAAGAACAAGCTTCTTAAAATGAGAAGAAAAAATCGGAATAAGCCTGATATTCATGACCGCCTGAAAAGAATAAGCAAGGTCATAAAAATGTGCAATAAAAATCTCATGGATAATTATTATATTTCCAACCTGAAATCTTGTGGTGGTGACGTAAGGAAGACTTGGCAATTTCTTAATAAGGAATTGGGTCGGAATACTAAGCCGATAAATGAATTGCTGTTGGATGATGGAAGTAGTGTTGTGGAAGAGATTGATAAAGCTACTATTTTGAACACGCATTTTATTGAGTCAGTGAGAACTCTGAAACATAATATTCAGCAGTATGCAAACGACAATATTAACGTATTTGGAACTCTTGTAATGGAACGGAGCACTTTTAATCTTACTAGAGTCGATAAAAGACATATGGTGAATATATTGGATGCGTTGGACTTGAGAAAGAGTTGTGGTTATGATGGTATCACACCCAAAATGTTGACGGTAAGGAAATCATCGTCGCTGATATATTAGTCAACATTTTTAACTACATGATTGAATGTGCGAAATATCCGGACATTCTGAAAATTCATAAAATTGTTCCTGTTCCAAAGCGAACCGGTTCGAAGAACATTCGAGATTTCAGACCTATAGCCGTTTTATCAGTGTTGGATAAAATCTTCGAGAAGTTAATTTTTGAACAATTTGCAAACTTCATTGAAGAAAGAAAAAATTTGTATGGAAATCAATTTGGTTTCAGAAAAGGTTCGGGAACGGAGGAAGCATTGGTTCATGTGATAGAATACATTTGCGGTGGAATTGATGCTGGATTTAAAGGTGTAGCTGGTGTCTTTTTTGACTTTTCGAAGGCTTTTGATTTAGTAGAACATAGCATTTTGATTGAAAAGTTAAAATGCATTGGATTACACTGTGCAACATTTTTGAAGTCATTTCAAAATAACCATATACGGACACCGCTACATGATAAAAGACCAAAAAAAAAAAAAGACCCATGTTTTTTTTCCCCAAAGTCATGCACTTTTTTTATGGGCCCCCAGAGATTTGAGGCCTCGGTGTAATTTTTGGAAAAAAGTGATCATATTCTCAGGCTCATATCTTGCAAACCGTTCGGAATTTTGATTTACTCTCTGAGGCAAAGTTCTAGCTCTTGTCATAAAGAACAAAAATTGTGAACATATAAAATCAAAAAACTTCATCTTCAAGGTCAAAATCGCAAAAAACTTAAAAAAAACTTTTTTAACGGTTTGCTACCTATGGACCTGAACAGGGCAAAAAAGGAAAAAATCTAATTTTTGGGAAATTTTTCAATTTTGCGGCTACCTAAGCGCTACCTAAACGGTGTTAAGAATAATTCCTAGGAAGTTCATATGTTCTAGAAAGTTGTTTATTGAGATCTTAAGTACATTTTTGTTGTTGATTGTTTCCTTGATTTTTTAACGGTTTGCTACCTATGGACCTGAACAGGGCAAAAAAGGAAAAAAATCTAATTTTTGAAAAATTTTTCACTTTTGCGGCTACCTAAGCGCTACCTAAACGGTGTTAAGAATAATTCCTAGGAAGTTCATATGTTCTAGAAAGTTGTTTATTGAGATCTTAGGTACATTTTTGTAGTTGATTGTTTCCCTGAATTTTCAACGGTTTGCTACCTATGGACCTGAACAGGGGAAAAAAGGTGAAGATGAAGTTTTTTTGATTTTATATGTTCACAATTTTTGTTCTTTATGACAAGAGCTAGAACTTTGCCTCAGAGAGTAAATCAAAATTCCGAACGGTTTGCAAGATATGAGCCTGAGAATATGATCACTTTTTTCCAAAAATTACACCGAGGCCTCAAATCTCTGGGGGCCCATAAAAAAAAGTGCATGACTTTGGGGGAAAAAAAACACGGGTCTTTTTTTTTGGTCTTTTATCATGTAGCGGTGTCCGTATATGGTTATTTTTTTTCGTGTTGCACTGTGTTATCAAATACAACTGTTTGGTTTTTTGAGAATTTTCTAAAAAACAGATATCAGTACGTCAATCTTGGCAGATCAAAAAGCAGTATGATACCTGTATGCCATGGTGTTCCACAAGGCAGCGTTTTGGGTCCACTTTTATTTAAAATTTACATAAACGATTTAATGAATATGAACTTCTTTGGAAAACTTGTAATGTATGCAGATGATATATGTTTGTTTTATAGATATAAACATGAAAAAGTTCTTCAAACTCAGATCGAGTATGACTCCGCATTACTAGCTGAATATGCTTCTCAATTCTTCAAAAACTAAATTCATAAATTCATTTGGCTGGCGATGAGATGACAGTGCATATAAATGGAACATCTGTTGCTGAGACGGATGTTGTAACATATTTGGGAGTAACATTGAGGCATAATCTTGTGTGGGATCCGCACATTGCTGAATTGAAAATAAAGATATCATCAGTTACAGGTATACTTTATAAATTTAAAAATAAATTGAACACAGATACGAAAATGATGATTTACCAGGCGTTGATACATTCTCATTTAACCTATTTACCCATAATATATGGGTGGAAGGAAAGCAGCTCCTTAAAATCTCTTCAGCGTGCTCAGAACAAAGCACTAAAACTTGTCTTCAACCTACCACTACGTTATTCGACTCTCAGTTTATACAAGGACAGAGCTAAACAGCTTCTACCAATAAGGGGATTATATAAGCAGCAACTACTGCAGTATGTGTTTAAGTCCATCACTGAATTTGGCTCGAGATCGGTTATTTTTAACCAAAACTATATGAGAGCCGGAAGAAGCACAAGGCAAGCTGGTAATCTTCAAACCATGAGATGCCGATTGGATTTGACTAAGCAGCGTATTGGACTTGCAGGACCAAATGAATTTAATAATCTGCCAGACAGGATTAAAAATATTAGCACAATTTCTACATTTAAACAAAATCTTAAAATATATTTGCTTGAGAATATAGAAACACTTCTAATGTAATTGATCATTACCCATTTTAATATTATTCGTATTATTCCTTTTTACATATTATTCATGTGTATGTACATAATTTTTTAAGTTAAATTGTAATTATGGAAGTTGCCACTTTTTTTTGCTCCTATAAAGCCTATATGGCGCTGGAGCTTCTAATGAATTATACTGTAATAAAACTTATTGAATAAATAACAAATTATAAAAAAAAAATCGATCAGCCATAGCCAAGGTGTTATCGAGTTCACTTGGATGTGTGTGACCACCAAAGTAGCTTTAATAGGTAATCGTTTCTCAACCACAGTGCATCACCTTATAGACGCTAGCCAGAGACAAAGTCCAATTTTTGTCTGTTCTACCTTTAGTACTTCTACTTTAATTCTACAGTAATTGTTTCTTTTTTTTTGTAATTATACTTTTAGTCCGTAGATTTTTGTGTTTTTTATTTTTTATTTCGTTTGCGGGCATTTTAATGCAATGTCCATTAGTATTCTTCCACTTCAGCAACAGCACAGTTAAGAGTCTTCGTGCACGCAGCGATGTTCAAAATATTGCACTTATTTTTGATAATTCTCATACTCTCAGAGCATGTAAAATCCGTGAGTGCTATTTTCATTTTGATTTCCATTTCCAATTTAATCAGTTTTCTGTTTCCTATTTCAACAGCGTTCTGTAGTAATAGAATTCGATACATTTCGCCATGAATTCAATTCGGATATTCTAACTATGACTACCAAATTGATAAACGATGGCACTCGCAACGTTATCAACGGTTCCATATTCGTGGTCGATGATATACAACACTTTGACTTGATATCCACGCTCACTGTCCCGGGCAACAATGGCGGCCGCATTACATTGTTCAATACGACCACCAAGGGCTGTGATGTTATTGAAGAAAAATTCGCAAATTTCATGACTTTGCCATTGTTAGTCATGAAAGCGTATCGTAAGCATGTGAAAAATCTTCCCTCAAAGTGCCCCCTGAAAAAAGTAAGCTTCTTTATGCGTGTTGTTGTATGGGACAAAATCAATTTTGAGTTATTCCTTTCTTCAGGATACGGAATTGATTGTTTCAAACGTATACATGGATACCGAGCAGATGCCCATATATTTGCCGCACGTCCGTTTTCAATTTACACTGGCGGCGAAAAATCAAACACACTTTGGTTTTAAAGTCTACGTTGAGGGCTCCACTTTTGAGAAGAGAGCGAAGTTGCGAAAAGGTAAAAGAGTTAGCCCCACGCGCAAATTCCAACAGGATGAAAAAATGGCATAAATATAAAGCTGCAGTGTATATTATTTAATAATATTAATTTATTTAATACTATTTATATTTTATTCTATCAATTATTTTGGGTTTTTGTTTTTATCACTTTCTAATAGCTTAAATCACTTTCTGGCTTATCGTCCAACCACTATCTATTAATCTTCAAATATAACTGCATGTTTTGACTTAACGATCACTCTCTTTATTAATTTGTATGTAAAACTTTAAAAGTTATAAGCAATTTCGTAATGTATTCCTGTATTAAAATTAATCATACGCACTGCAGGCCTAACTTAAAGACCTAAAATGTGAAAATATTGATTTGCAATAAAAAGCGATCGTCACTAAATTCTAATTTTAATTTTCAAATGTCTTGTATTCTTCTGGTTCAATGGCCAGTGATTCTCATTCTCGACGTGGCAAAGATCAGTATCAAGGGTGGGAACGAGATAAAGGACGATTCCAACTCTTCCCCAGACAAGATACTACTCCTCACGTTGTTCAACTCAAAAACCTTTCCAGTACAGTCACCACACAACTAATATCCCACAATAGTAGATGTAGGTTATGGTGGCTTCTTCGATATCAGTCTACTGCATGGGCATATAACTTTGTGTAGATTACATTAAACTAAACAAGAAAAACGGCGTTATGTTCGGCCGGCCCGAACTTTATATACCCTCCACCATGGATTGCATTCCACAGAGGTTGTCGGTTTTCGTAGAAGTGTAGTAATATTACCGGAAAATATAATTTTTTTAATATAGCCAAACCAAAACAAATACAAATATTGAAAAATAATTTTATAAATAAATGTAATATTTTAATTATTTCAAATCAAAAAATAAATATTCTTATATTTATATTTTCAAAAAGCTTAAATACCATAAATATTGGTAGATAGTGGGTGCTACAATTGGTTGTATTTCCATTCTATTTTAATTTCAAAAGTACAAATTTTGAAAATCCATTGTCAGACGTACATAGTGCAAAATAACCTAACTTCATGATTCAACCAATTTTTGCCGTAAAAGAAAAGTTACGAATTTGGAAAAAAACTTTTTATTTTGCGTGTCTATGCAGTCAGAGGAATGTATACACCGAATACCATGATTCCAGCTGCGCTCATTTGGTTGCTACCATTTTTACCCCCTTGACGTTTCTTCGCAATTCCAATTTCATCATTCTAGCTGTAGTCGTTTAGTTGGTACTATTTTTATCCCACTGTACCATTGTATCCCTTGAAAGTACAAATTTCGAAAAAATCGTTTATTTTCCGTGTCTACGCAGTCAGAGGAATGTATACTCCGAATTGCATGACTCTAGCTGCGGTCATTTGACTGGTACTATTTTTATCCCCCTTTTTCATTTTAACACCAAAAAGTACGAATTTTAAAAAATCCGTGTATTTTACTTGTCTATGCAATCAGAGGAATGTGTACACCGAATTTCATTATTCTAGGTACAGCAGTTTGGTTGGTACCATTTTTATCCCTCCGTACCCATTGCATCCCTTGAAAGTACAAATTTGGAAAAAAAACTTTTATTTTTCATGTCTACGTAGTCAAAGGAATGTATACTCCGAATTTCATGACTCTAGCTGCTGTCATTTGGTTGGTACTATTTTTATCCCCTTTTTCTATTTTGACCCCAAAAAGTACGAATTTCGAAAAATCAGTTTATTTTCCGTGTCTACACAGTAAGAGGAATGTATACTCCGAATTTGATGACTCTAGCTGCGGTCATTTGATTGGTACAATTTTTATCCCATTTTTTTCATTTTAACCCCAAAAAGTACGAATCCTTCTTCTTCTCTATGCAATCAGAGGAATGTATACACCGAATTTCATTATTCTAGGTACAGCCGTTTGGTTGGTACCATTTTTATCCCTCTTTCCCATGTTACCCCTTAAAAGTACGAATTTGGAAAAAATACTTTTAGAAAATAAATTCATATTGAACACTGCGTAAAATCTATAAAATTTACATAAATTTTTGGAATTAGATGAAAAAATGTTTATAAAATAACTTATGGCAAGTTATAAAGATGAGCATTTTGTCCAACAATATAATAATACCTAAATTCCCAGAGTGTGGAAAATATGTTCCAAAAAATTTACCCTAATGTACATTCCTAATTTTATGATTTTAGTTACACCATCTCGTTATCGATTTTTTTTTTCAATTTGACCCCACAAATACGAAATAGAAAAAATCTTTTTTTTGTGCGTCGGAAATCGAAATCACAAACGATGTTATTATTCTAGCTGCAAATGTAAATGTTTTCACCATTTGACTCCAAAAAGTTCCTAGTTGGAATATGGGACCGTTTTGGTGGTACCATTGTTATCCCCATTCGCTTATCATTTCCCACTGAAACTTCGGGGATACGGACTTGTTGATAACTCAACCTGAACATTTAAGAATACAAGATGGATGTATTCAGAGAAGATGTAAATTCCCAACTTTATTATGACGTCAAAACTATGTTTGTGCCAAATATAGTTTGTTTGTAATAAATATTTTAAAAAATAACCTTTTTGAACATATTTCTGATTTTACACCAACACAACTTTTTTCCTTCAAAAGTCTTTAACGAAATATATACATATTTGGAAAGCTTATAGGGTTCCCGTTTTTTCAGGGTAACTTTTGTCCCCTTGGAACATAGGATACATTTAATGCAAATAGTCTGATTTTTTAGTTTTAGTGAAAAGTAGGTACGCAAATCAAAAGATTTCCTTTATGCTCATGCTAAATTTTATAACAATCGGTAAATATAAACTTAGGTAAATTATTCGAAAATGTATTAAGAGCGAACAAGGATTTTGAATTAGATCAAAATTATATTTCAAATTTCCAATTTGCGTTTAGGAAGGATCAATCGACAGTGGAAGCACTGATGTTATTGCCATATCTTTGGACTTAGAAAAGGTGTTTGACAGAACTTACCATAATGGTGTGATCTATAAATTATTGCAAATAGAATTTGATCTACATATTGTTAAAAATTTCATAAAGATTTTTACAAGTATTAAATTCTGCATTCATGTAGGAAATGAATACTCATCACTAAACACAGTGCCTTGCGATGTTCCTCAAGAAACAATCTTAATATCCTAGTACATATATACATGTATATATCTTAGTACATGCATATATCGAGCCCTATTTGCCAAAAAGAGTAAACATTTTTATACCCTCCTCCTCCAGGATGGGGGTTTTGTTTGGGACCCTTTAAAGTATATATATTCTTGATTGTCATCAAATTCTAAGACTGTTTCTATTGAAACCACGCTATCACATAAAAGAAATGAGTTTGGATGTCCAAATTTGACATAAATGTGTCTTCTAGTTTTCTATGAGTATTGAATGTAGTACATTCGAATTTCAGCTAATTCGATCAAGTAATTTCTTCTTAAGAAGGAAATCTTTGTTTTTGGTAATAGAAAGGAGGAGACCATATACATATTTCATTGTCCTGTGTAGAGACAACTCATCAGTGATCCTTCTGTATGGAGTGCTTGCGTTAATATGATGTCATAAGTTGTAAAGGGTGATTTTTTAGCTATTATCTTTTTGGCAACACTGGTTTAAACAGCTGACGCACGTTTCGTGTTTTGTTTCGCTGTCAAACATCTTCAGTTTGGTCTATAATTTAACCATGAATCGTCTTACAAACGAAAAACGCTTGCAAATTATTGAATTTTATTTATATATATATATTAGAGTGGCTTCTTTTGTGAGGAAGGAAAAAATGTTGTTGATGTTACCGACTAAATTTTTTGTATTCTCCCGAAATATTTCGCTTTTATCATTTTCCGTTCGTGAGCTGGACGCGTTCAAAATAACCTCTACAAATCAATTTTTCTTCCATAAAATTCACGGTGAGAATGGTATTGAGAAATAAACCGCTGGAATTTAAAATCCGACCCTAGCCTTATCAAACTATATTAAAAACTTGCAATATGACCCAGTATAAAAGGCAGATTTATACTATTTTAGTGCAATTTTTGGTGCATTTTTTATAAAAACCGCAATAACATCCACATTTTTAGTTCGATTTATGTTTTTAGGGGCTCGTTGGAGAGTTATTGATAACCAATTGCAATTTTTAGAATTTCTAACCCATTAAGGGCTGACAATTTTTTTACTGTTGGTTCTCAGTGGGTTAAATGTGATGTAAAAACTGCAATATGGGGCAATTGTGTGGGAGGTACAAGAAGGGGGCGTGACTAAAGCGAAAATATTTTTTATATTTAAAGTGATTATAAAAACAATATCAAATCGGAAATGACTTTGACTTCCCGAGTGGATGTTATATTGGTTTTATGTCACTTTGTGCTGAGGTACCAGAAGGAGTGTGATAATATCGTCCATATTCCATGCGAATATAGCCTCAATAATAGCATTGCGAAATATCAAATTTCACAGTATTCCGATTATCTGTATTGAAGTTATATCAGCTTTAATTTTACGTAGTTTGGCAATACCCGCCATATTTTGTACGTTTAAAGTGATTATAAAAACTTTATCAAATATCAAAATATAGCTGATTCCGAATTTCTCTGTGGAAGTTACATTGGTTTTAATTTAACATAGGAATATGGGTCATTTGTGTAGGAGGTACCAGAAGTGGCGTGGCAATTTCGCCCATCTTTGAACTTAAACTAAGTTTGGAAAAAATATTTCCATGTGCAAAGTTTGAATTGATTCGTTAACTCATTTGGAGACTTATCGTATACCAGCCAGAAAGACGGACGGACGGACATGGGAAAAGGGACACGGAATAAAAATACTCATAGATTTTACAGTCCTTGATAATATGAAAATTATCAGCAAGAACTTCCAGAATTTAGCGCTGATCTCCATTTTGAATGCCGCGATATCTGCCTGAAATGTTGCACTGTAAGAGTAATAATGCTAGTTTTCACTTCAAATATTTCGAAAAAATTATAGAATCGCTAAAAGTGGATAATTGAGAATGATTGACTAGTTTTGGAAAAAACTATGGGGGAAATATAATTACCGAAAGTATATGTTTGATTGGCTTTGGCCTTGCAAAGTTTGCAAGAGTTACAAATTAGAGTTCTGCTTCTCATTTACGATTATCACTGAACGTGTTTGCGGAGGCGACATGCAGATATACGTCGTAAGTGTATATTAAAGTATGTCGACAAGGGCGTCGGATGGAAATCGACCGAATAAATTTGATGCAGTATTTTCTGTACTAATTGTCTTAATATTATTACTATTGTCTTAAAAGGGAATATCTCGAATTTTTTACTTTTAGGGAAAAACGGTTTGAAAAAAGAAACAAGTAACAGCGGCGTTAAGTTCGGCCGGGCAGAACTTTACATACCCTGCCATGGATTGTATTCCACAGAGGCTGTCGGTTTTCGTAGAAGTACACTAACATTAAATTTTTTAAATATAGCCAATCCAAAACAATTAAAAATAATATTTTTATTATTTCACAGGCAAGGCTACCAATACTTGTATACGATATATGTATATCGAAATAATACTTCAAGTCAATTCAAAATGTAAATATAAGACAGAAATCTTCAAAAAAGCTTAAATACCATAAATATTGCTAGATAGTGGGTGCTACAATTGGTTGTATTCCCATCATATTTTTAATTCCAAAAGTACAAATTTTGAAAATCCATTATCTGACGTACACAGGGTAAGATAACCTAACTTATCAACTTATTTTTGCCGTAAAAGTAAAAACTACGAATTTGGAAAAATCTTTTTATTTTATTTGTCTATGCAGTCAAAGGAATGGATACACCACATTTCATTATTCTAGATGCAGCCGTTTGGTTGGTACCATTTTTATCCCTTTTTTACCCCCTTAAGAGTACGACTTTCTAAAATCTCGTTTTTTACGTATCTACTCAATTAGAGGGATGTACACACCGAATTTCATCATTCTAGCTGTAGTCGTTTAGTTGGTACCATTTGTAACCCTCTGTTGCCATTGTATCCCTTGAAAGTACGAATTTTGAAAACCAATTTATTTATCGTGTCTACGGAGTTAGAGGAATGTATGCTCCGAATTTCATGACTTTAGCTACAGTCATTTGGTTGGTATAATTTTTATCTCCATTTCCCACTTTAACCCCAAAAAGTACGAATTTCGAAAAATCTCTAGATTTTGCGTGTCTATGCAATCAGAGGAATATATACACCGAATTACATTATTTTAGGTGCAGCCGTTTGGTTGGTACCATTTTCGCCCAGTTACAATCCCAACCGATCTACGACTATAGGACGCATTTATGGAAAATTTGGACGTCCTAGCTCCTTTTGTTTAGATGCTAGCGTGCTTTCAACGGACGGACGGACATGACATTAGAATTTTATGACAATCAAGAATATATATATACTTTATAGGGTCTCAGGTTGATATTTCAAGGTGTTACAAACGGAATGACAAAATTAGTATACGCCCATATTGGAGGTGGAGGGTTTAATGATACCAACCACATCGGTTCAGATTTATAAGTAGACTTTTTCGCTCTGTAAATTTCATATTTACTCTGATGTGCTTCATATTTTTTGGAGAAACATAAAAACAACTATTGTGAAATTGGGTCACACAGATCCATGTTTCTATGTATATATAGCTACCATACAAATGTCCTTCGAGAATTTGATTTAAATTTCACTATTAATGAATGTAAAGTATTCACAGGTCTATAAATAACAACAGAATACAAAAATTAAACTTTTACATTAATTTTAACGTTATAAGAGTCTTAGCTAGGGTAGTTTCAGCCAGTACCAGGATAGTAGAAAGACCAAGTAGTTTGCAAATTGTTAATTATTTATTATTATTCGCCAAAACAAAAGAAATTCAGAATAAACCCAAACAGGCAGCTATAGAACAGAAATATATCACCAACCAGGTTACACGTGAACAAATTAGAGAGCTTCGTCGATCCTACCAGAAAGACTTCGAAGTCGTAAAATCGTAACTATCTGTGGTATGAAATTTGTACATAAAAAATTAAATTTAAATTTTTGTATTATATTTCATTTGCGACAAATGTTAAAAAATCTCTTTCTCGCCGATTGAAGAACATTTCCGGGGAAACCACCATATTTCAGGCGACCTCTGGTAGAGTACTTAGATACTGCTTAACATTTCGTAGTTCAGTTTCACAAATAATTTCCATCGGAAGTTTGCTTATAGCTTCCACTATAAAATCATGTGTAGTTGGCAATGCTATCAAATTCTTATATATCGAATCAGCCTGTACAACAGCGGCAAGGTTGTTGTCTCTGATAAATCAACGCTGTGAACGTTGCCATATTTTTGGTAGGTCAACCTCACAAAGATTGAAACACCGAATCACCCGTTGTAACAATTTAAGGGTTTTGTGTACGATGTTTTGAAATGTTATGTTCGGATTTTTACGTTGTTAAAGGACAAAGGGAGGGTTTCCGGAAGACGATTGAAATTCTACACGAACGAATGATATCTGACGAACGACTCATAAATTAATCAAATATTGACATTCGTTATGGAAAAACGCAAATCAACTTTCGTACGTCGTTTTGACGAATACAATGAGTGAATCGTCATCCGGAAACAGACCCTAAGTTTGTCATTCCGTTTGTAACACCTTGAAATATTGATAATGATATCTAAGACGATCTAGATATCATTATCAATGATATCATGTACGTCCGTCCGTCTGTTAAAAGTTAGCTGATGAAATCTAACATCTAAACGAAATGAGCCAGGTCGTTCAAATTTGTCATAAATGTGTCTTATAGTCGGTTGGGATTGAAAGTGGGCAAAATCGGTCCACAGGGGAAAAATTTTTCCCTCACAAGGCCTGAAATAAACCTTAATATTTAGAGTATTTAAGAATTTTTTTGAATATGTCTGCTTTTATTTACTTGATATTTGGAAATCGCGTTCCCCTGATGTCATAAACGTTCACCATAAAATGATTCTTATTTGCAGGGAGTGAAATAGGGCAAAAAGGGAGAAAAATGGTACCCATTAAACGAGAACAGCTAGAAACACGCAATTCAGTGTGTACATTCATCTAATCGAGTAGATACATAATATAAAAGCATATTTTCCAAATTCGTACTTTTAAGGGGTAAAATGGGAATAAACCAACCAAACGGCTGCACCTAAAATAATGAAATTCGGTGTATACATTCCTCTGACTGTGTAGACACGTAAAATAAAAGGACTTTTCGAAATTCGTACTTTTTGGGGTTAAAATAGTAAAAGGGGATAAAAATTGTACCAATCAAATGGTCACAGCTAGAGTCATGCAATTTGGAGTATATGTACATTCCTCTGACTGCGTCAACACGAAAAATAAAAAGGTTTTTCCAAATTCGTACTTTCTAGCGATACAATGAATGCAGAGGGATAAAAATGGTACCCACTAAACGTCTACAGCTAGGATGACGAAATTCGGTGTGTACATCCCTCTAATTACTTAGACACGTAAAATAAAGAGATTTTCGAAAGTTGTACTTTTAGGGGGATAAAATAGAAAAAGGGGATAAAAATAGTACCAAACAAATGGCCCCAGCTACAGTCATGCAATTTGGAATATACATTCCTTTGACTGCGTAGACACCAAAAATAAAAATGGTTTTCCAAATTCGTACTTTCTAACGATACAGTGAGTGCAGAGGGATAAAAATGGTACCCACTAAACTGATACAGCTAGGATGATGAAATTCGGTGTGTACATCCCTCTAAATACGTAGACACGTCAAATAAAGAGACTTTCGTAGGTTGTACTTTTAGGGGGATAAAATGGAAAATGAGGATACAAATTTTGCCAAACAAATGGCAGCAGCCAGAGTCATGTAATTTGGAGAATGCATTCCTCTGACTGCGTAGACACGAAAAATAAAAAGGTTTTTCCAAATTCGTACTTTCAAGGAATACAATGGCAATAGAGGGATAAAAATGGTACCAACCAAGCGGCTACAGCTAGAATGATGAAAATTGGTGGGTACATCCCTCTAATTGCGTAGTCATGTAAAATAAAGAGATTTTTCGAAATTCGTACTATTTGGGGGATAAAATGGAAAAAGTGGATAACAATTATACCAAACAAATAGTTGGAGTATACATATACATACCCTGATTGCGTAGACACGAAAAATAAAAAAAGGTTTTTTCAAGGGATGCAGTGAGAACAGAGGAATGCAAATGGTACCCACTAAACTGATACAGCCAGGATGATGAAATTCGGTGTGTTCATCCTTCTAATTACGTAGAAACGTAAAATAAAAAGAGTCGTACTTTAAAGGGGGTAAAAGGGGATAAAAATGGTACCAACCAAATAGCCGCAGCTAGAATCATGATATTTGGAGTACACATTCCTCTGACTGCATAGGCACGCGAAATAAATAGTACTATATTTTTTACTTTTACGGCAAAAATGGAAAAACAAAAAATGGCTGGAATCATGAAATTTTGTTATCATGCATTGTGTACGAGATAGCTAATGTATTTTCAAAATTTGTACTTTTGGAATAAAAATAGGATGGAAATAGAACGAACCAAACGGCAGTAGATGAAAATATTCCCACTATCCTCCAATATTTAGGGCATTTAAGATTTTTTGAAAATTGCCGTCTTATATATACTTTTTGAAATATTTTTTCGTTATATATAATGTAAACATATTGGTAGCCTTGCCTTATAAGCATAGTTTAAAATAAAAAAAAATACATTTATTTATATTTTTTTTTTCAAAATCTTTATTTGTTTTGATTTGGCTATAACATTTCCCTGTAATGTTACTGCACTTCCTCTGTGGAATGCAATCCATGGAGGAGGGTATATAAAGTTCGGTCCGACCGAACTTAGCGCCGTTTTTACTTGTTTGGAACTAATCTCTTTAGATTTTGAATAATATCGGTAGAAATTTATGCCTCTTTTACTGTAAATAAATGGGCTTTTCGATCGTTACTTTTTCCATGCTTTATATAAGGTTACTTTCTATATATGTTTGTGTGCCACAAAATTTGAAATCATTTTTTGAAAGCTTTTTTCTCAACCAATTTTGCTCAAATTTTGCACACTTAATCATTTTCGATGACAATACAAGGAAATGGAAAAATTTGACCAATTGGACAAAGGGGCGTGGCACCTCCCATACGAAGTTAAAACCTATTATTGAATATTGTCAGTTCTATGACACCTAGAATGCTGAAATTTTGTGTAAGTGCATCTAGCATCAATTCGCATAGTTGTGACAAAAATGGGCGGTATTGGAAAAGTGGGCGTGGCATCTCCCATACGAAGTTAAAACCTATTATTGAATATTCTCAGTTATATGACACCTAGAGTGCTGAAATTTTGTGTAAGTGCATATATCATCAATGTGCATAGTTGTGCCAAAAAGGGGCGGTATTGGAAAAGTGGGCGTGGCACCTCCCATACGAAGTTAAAACCTATTATCGAATATTGTCAGTTCTATGACACCTAGAGTGCTGTAATTTTGTGTAAGTACATCTAGCATCAATGTGCATAGTTGTGCCAAAAATGGGCGGTATTGGAAAAGTGGGCGTGGAACCTCCCATACGAAGTTAAAACCTATTATTGAATATTGTCAGTTCTATGACACCTAGAGTGCTGAAATTTTGTGTAAGTGCATCTAGCATCAATGTGCGTAGTTCTGCCAAAAATGGGCGGTATTGGAATAGTGGGCGTACCACCTCCCATACGAAGTTAAAACATATTATCGAATAGTGTCAGTTCTATGACACGTATAGTGCTCAAATTTTGTGTAAGTGCATCTAGCATCAATGTGCGTAGTTGCGCCTAAAATGGGCGGTAATGCAAAAGTGGGCGTGGCACCTCCCATATGAAGTTAAAACCAAAATTACACCTACTGTAATTTTGTGTAGTGCATCTAGCATTAATGTGCGTAGTTGTGACAAAAATGGGCGGTAATGGAAATGTGGGCGTGGCACCTCCCATACGAAGTTAAAACACATTTTCGAATATATGCCGTTCTATGGCAGATAAAAAACTGAAATTTTGCAGTAATTTTTCCTTCTACAAAAGATAACTAAAAAAGAATTTCTAGGCCCAATAGAATTCTGCTTGCATAAAGCATGGATTTGAAAAAAAAAAAAAATTTGATTTACTAGTTCCATTTCTAATCCCGTGATTAGCCACAGGTATTACGACGGATATTCGATGAAAAAAAATCGACCAATTGACATCACAGTTTCGATTTTCAAAAATAGTGCGTAAAATATCGATGGTTGCGTTAGCTGTGTAACAAGTGGCCCCGTTTTGTTGAAACCAAATGTCGTCCATGTCATTCGCTTGACACTCACCGTTGACGGTAACGGCGGCTCCTTGCTTATTTTTGAAGAAAAATGGCCCAATAATACCACTAGCCCAAAATCCACACCAAACAGTGACTCCTTGTGGATGTGTGCTTCTCAATAGTCTCATGTGAGTTATTGACATAGCCACCGAGATGAAAATGAGCTTCATCTGAAAACACGAATTTTCGGTAAAATCTTCATCTCCTGCCAAACCATTGGGCGAAGCGAAAAAGCATCGGATGGTCATGAAGCCAAATTCTTCTCAAAGAAGTGAGAGAATGATGACAAATTGATGTTGATGGATGTTCTTGGACATTCTCAGCCACAGCAGCAATGTTTTAGATTGAACGCTTTCATGAACTCGCTTCACAAATTAACGCACAAACAGAACGGTTTATGTTATTCTACCTTTCAAGGTCAAAGTAAAATTTTAAGTGGACCACCCATACAAAATGTTTCGACACATCACATTGTTAATGATGTAATTTACGCAATATTGCTACATCTTTATGCATCTCTCAAAGCGTCGTTAGTTTTTTTCTTTGAGTGGGACAACCGACAAATTACCTGACTAAATGGGAAACTGCGTTAGTGGGATAGCTCTTCGCCAGGTTCGACTGTACATACCAATAAAAATAGAAGTATTGGCATGCTGCAACATTCCGACTTGTTCAAGAATAAACTTACAAATTGTTGACAGACGAAAACAAAATGTCAACATTTGTGACGACAATTTGACAAACATCAGATTGCTTGAAGCCCTTCTAGGATGGGTTTCCTATGTAAGTGTAATCGGCTCTAGCAAAATCGAATAGTCAATAAAAGAACAAGTAAGGAAAGGCTAAAGTCGGGCGGGGCCGACTATATAATACCTTCCACTTCCTTCCCCATTACAATGGAATTCAGAGAAAACAAGTAAAAACGGCGTTAAGTTCGGCCGGGCCGAACTTTATATACCCTCCACCATGGATTGCATTCCACAGAGGTTGTCGGTTTTCGTAGAAGTGCAGTAATATTACAGGAAAATATAATAAAATTTAATTAATATAGCCAAACCAAATACAAATATTGAAAAATAATCTTATAAATAAATATAATATTTTAATTATTTCAAACCACGCTTCAAACTTATGCTACCAATACATCAATTCAAAAAATAAATATTCTTATATTTATATTTTCAAAAGCTTAAATACCATAAATATTGGTAGATAGTGGGAGCTACAGTTGGTTGTATTTCCATTCTATTTTAATTCCAAAAGTACAAATTTTGAAAATCCATTATCAGACGTACTATATAGTGCAAAATAACCTAACTTCATGATTCAACCAATTTTTACCGTAAAAGAAAAAGTACGAATTTGGGAAAAAAAACTCTTTATTTTGCGTGTCTATGCAGACAGAGGAATGTATACACCGAATTCCATGATTCCAGCTGCGCCCATTTGGTTGGTACCATTTTTACCCCCTTGACGTTTCTACGCAATTAGAATTTCATAATTCTAGCTGTAGTCCTTTAGTTGTTACCATTTTTATCCCTCTGTACCATTGTATCGAAAAATTTGTGTATTTTCCGTATCTACGCAGTCAGTATACTCCGAATTTCATGACTCTAGCTGCGGTCATTTGATTGGAACTATTTTTATCCCCTTTTTTCATTTAGCCCCAAAAAGTACGAATTTCGAAAAATCTGTTTATTTTATATGTCTACGCAATCAGAGGAATATACACTGAATTTCATTATTCTAGGTGTAGCCGTTTGTTTGGTACCATTTTTATCCCTCCGTACCCATTGTATCCCTTGAAAGCACGAATTTGAAAAAAACCTTTTATTTTTCATGTCTACGTAGTCAAAGGAATGTATACTCCGAATTTCATGACTCAACTGCGGTTTGATTGCTACTATTTTTATCCCTTTTTTCATTTTAACCCCAAAAAGTACGAATTTTGAAAAATCCGTGTTTTTTACTTGTCTATGCAATCAGATGAATGTATACACCGAATTTCATTATTCTAGGTACAGCCGTTTGGTTGGTACCATTTTTATCCCTCTATTCCCATTTTACCCCTTAAAAGTACGAATTTTGAAAAAATACTTTTATATTATGTATCTACTCAATTCGAGGAATGTACATACCGAATTTCGTGTTTCTAGCTGTCGTTTAATAATTACCTTTTTTGCCCCATTTCACCCCCTACAAATAAGAATCACTTTATGGTGCACGTTTTGCTATAAGGGGAATGCGCATACCAAATATCAAGCAAATATAAAGAGAAATATTGAAAAAACATGCTTAAATACGCTAAAATATTAGGGAATATTATGGGTATTTTTAGTCCTTGTGAGAAAAAAATTTTACCCTTTGGGCCGATTTCGCCCCGTTTCAATCCCAACCGATCTACGACTATAAGACGCATTTATGGAAAATTTGAACGTTCTAGCTCCTTTCGTTTAGATGCTAGCGTGCTTCCAACAGACGGACGGACAGACGGAGGGAAATGGCTGGATCGTATTAGAATTGTATTACGATCAAGAATATATATACTTTATAGGGTCTCAGGTCGATATTTCAAGGTGTTACAAACGGAATGACAAAGTTAGTATACCCCCATCCTGGAGGTGGAGGGTATAAAAATGGTATCGGGTACGATTTTTGTATGGTCAAATACAGAGCGAATAGGAACTATATATAAATCTAAACCGATCTGGCTCACCATAGATGTTTCTAGTTCAAATGGAAGGTGCTGGACCAATTTGATGAAAATCGGTTAAATTATATGGTTTCCATAGTGGAAAAGTCAAAGACGGAGCGAAATTTATATTGGAGCTATAACTGATTAACTTTCACCATAGATGTTTTTAGCTAAAATATAAGATGTTGCACCAAATTTGAATCTGAACCGATCTGACTCACTTTCACCACAGATGATTCTAGTTCAATTATATGATACTCTGCCAAATTTTAAGTAAATCGGTGGTCTCAAGAGCGAAAAAAGTCAAATCGAGAGCGAAATTTGTATGGGAGCTATATATATATCTGAACCGATCTAAACAATTTTCACCACAGATGTTTCCAGTTCACTCATAAGGTACTGTGTCAAATTTAAAGCTAATCGAGTGAAATGCGTTGTTTATGGAACGGAAGAAGTCAAATCGGGATTTATTTTTTATGGGTGCTATATATAAATCTGAACCGATTTGCTTCAAATTAAATAGCGTTCGTCCAATTTACCTGCGCCAATTTTTGCTCCGATCTGATAATAATTTGATTACAACAATAGATGGGCATTGCTAAATCGACTCAAAAAATAATTCTATGACGATCTGTATAATAAACGATGAGTTTATCTCGTTTCCTTTTGGGTGTTACAAACAAATGCACAAAGCCATAATACCCTAGTGGAGGGTATAAACAATGGTGTTTTATTGTACGCACCGATAAATAAGCTAACATGGAATTCAAAAATTTTATATTACAAAGTTTTAAACTATCGCTTATTTTTTTTTTTAATTTTCAACAACATTTTTGTTAGCTTATTTATTGGTGCGTAAAAAAGCACATGTCAAAAAGATGTCGTTTTTATCTAGCCTCCACCGGAAACTCATTTGAAGATTTGCATTTTAAAATGATATAACTTTCTAGGCCCTGTCCTACGGTACTTTCAATGCAAAATATAAATACATTTTATGTTTGAACTGTATGACTTTAATATGTAGAAAGTTTAATACAAGTAAGTTTGAGTCCGTTAAACCGACTTATATGTACTAGGCTGGGTCACGAAAATAAATTGCAGCGGTCACCCCCTGAAATGAAGATTGGATTATTAAATGATGATCTGAAAAATATTTCGTCACTGGGTCAAGCCATCTATGAGCGAAACGCTCCTGAAAACACCTCTAAAAATCATTTTTTTCCCGTGTAATTTTTTTATGTTGCACTTTTGTCCAAATTTTTTTCTAAATTAATAGACCCTTGGAAGCACTTTAAATAAATACTTTATTCTTGTTTTAGAATAACTCATTGGTCGTATTATTGGACGTTTATATTGATTTTTTGTGGTTTTTCAATATGACAGCCCAAAACTCATATTTCTTGGAAACATTTCGTAGGTTGTGTTATAAAAAATAAATAAAAGGAATCAATACCTTTCGAATGATGTCTAAATGATGGATATCGGACAAAAAATGACGTCACTGACTCCATATTTGTAAAATAATTTAATACAGGAGATGGATTTTCAGAGCCAAAATTATCAAACTCTTTTTACAAAAATGAGCGCTGCGGCATCAATTTCTATTTTCCTATGTTCACCATTTAGGCATCATTCGAAAGGTATTGACTGCAGCTATTTATTTTTTGTAAAATGGTAACACCAAATACGAAAAATTGTTCAGTTGTCACTATGAAAAAACACAAAAAAAAATCGACCAATAAGTAACTCTAAGAAGAGAATCAACATTTTTATTTAAAGTGCTTAATAGACCCTCGATTAATTCAGAAAAAAGAATTTTTATTCAATTACATTACATTCGTGAACGAAGTAAGTTAGATTCCCAAGAATCCGTATTTTTATTGGGGAAATATTTGTTAAATTCATCACATCATAATGTATTTAAGTGTTTTACATCTCCGAAATTTATATTCGGATACTAAAATAGGAATACGTAGCTTGCTACTCGATTAGTTGCTGCCACTTTAGCAAGTCTCTTAATTGTAGGGAAGTACGTCCAATCAACAGACCTATTTTACGAAAACGATTTAATTCGTAAGGATTTGCTTTTGCTACTGGTTTTGTAGGGTGCTCTAGTATTTTTGTAAAATAAATATTTTTGAAAAACTGGGATATTGTCCTGGCTCAAGACCATTTTGCTTCTATATTTAATAGAATGCAAATTTATTTACAAATGGCATGGTGACATTTATTACTTGGCTGCAGACTACCACTATCATGATTTCCACCCTGTCTAAAGGTTTCATTCAGGTGGCTTCGCAGCGACTTTTCAACATCAAACCCGACCTCTATAAGGAGATGATTCTCACAAACGAACGCGAAGCACAAATCACTTGCCGAATTTGCGTTTAAAAAATCGCACCAAGTAATTTTTGAAAAATTTATGAAGGAACGCGTTTTCTGCAAAATTGATTTATATACCCTACACCACTTCGTGGACTAGGGTATTATAAGTTATGTGTCGATTATGGATGGCAACCAGAGTTTATTGGCGTTGCTAGTTGCCAAATTTGCATTACGGATGGCAACTACGACCGACAGTTGTCAATTTCAGTTGCTAAAAAGGGGATTTTCGGCAACCATTTATTTCTGGTTGCCTTGTAATTTTTCAAATTGGTGTGTAATTTTTTAAAGAAAAAAAAAAGTGAAAATAAGAGGTAATTTACATTTATTTTTAATTATTCATATATTCAATATTACATATTTTTTTCTGGTGTTTGTAGGCTTCATGATGGTTAAAATTACCACAAAGCAACAATTTGAAATCCTGGTAAACAAAATGGAACTTAACCTTAACCTAGCTCGCGGTGTACGGGTTTTTGGTGAAACAAAAGCCACTACGGATGAAGTGTGGAAGGGAATTGCCGATAATTTAAATAGCTATGGCCCACCTACACGTACTCCAGAAGAATGGCAGAGAGTGTGGATTCATTTTAAGGCAAAATAAAAAAGAAACTGGCAGAAAATAAAAGAAACCTTAACACCACAGGTGGTGGGCTATCGCAAGAAGTGCCTTTATCGCCATTGGAGCAGGCGGCAGCGGACCTGTTGCAAGTTGATTTGGCTGCAACTCCAGTGGGTAATCTGTTTGGCGTTCTACAGATATTGGATGCTTTTTCTTCCTCTGTTAATTTGGAAACAATCCAAATTTTACATAGCTTTTGCTCTATTGTTTGGACAACTTCGCTCAAAACCACGGACAATGTGGGTTGAGCCATGCCGAGGTTGAAGTCATTGCCATGGGACTTCTGAAAACTTCCCTCCGCAAAAAACCTCAAAGCAGCACACACTTTTAAGAGTGGAGGTATTGCTGTTGACCGGTAGCTTTTTTTAATTCTTCCACTAAATATACAACGGCATCTTTTGGAAGTCGGAAATACGCCTTAAAGCTAAGACGAACAATTGTTTATTGAAAAATTTTCAAGATAGAAACATCTACTCACAGTACAGATGGCAATTCTAAGGGATTAGAGCTATCTCTTAAATTCCTCCTAATAGATGCCACGTCCTGGACATCTTCTTCTTCATCAAAAATAGTTCCACTGAGCTAATCATTAAATATTAAATTTTTATTGTTGAAATTTACTTTTTTGAGTTGAATTGTTTGTATTGTTTACAAAATTTTAAGTTGCCAAAGTGTCAAAACACTATTATCGACGGCAACTGACAAAAGTTGTCATACATAATCTTATTTTTATTTCAGTTGCGTTGCCAGTTGACAACTCAACTGGAGTTTGGTTGCCATCCATAATCGACCCATTAGTTTCGCGCCAAATGTTTGTAACACCAAGAAATAATCGAGCTGGACCCACCTTTAAGTATACCGATCGGCTTAGAATCACTTTTTGAATCGATTTAACGATGTCTGTCTGTCCGTCCGTCTGCTGTCCATCTTAGCTTGTTCGCACTCTACAGGTCGCAATTGTGGTCCGATTGTCATGAAATTTGAAGTTACTTTTTTTGGCCAAGGACTATTGGTATTGAATTTGGAGAAAATCGGTTCAGATTTAGATATAGCCTCCATACAAATATCCCTATAATTTACACTATTACTGCTCTAGAATACACAATTTACATTGGATCATGACCAAATTTTCAGTATCGTGTTATATTTGAACTAGAAATAGCTCACGGGAAAGTGGACCACATGGTTGCATGTTGCGATATAGCCCCCATACAAATGGGCCCCCGGTTTACACTATTATCGCTCTATAACCCACATCTTACTTTGGATCTTGATAACATTTTGCAAATCATGTTATATTTCAACAAAGAATACCTACTTTGAAAGTGATCTATAAAGGTCCACTTTTAAATGTAGCGCCCTTACAAATGGGTCCCCATTTTTATTATTACCTCTCTAGGACCCACATTTTGCATCGGATGTTTTTCAAATTTTGCAGATTATGTTATATTTCAACTAAGAATACATACTATAAAAATGAAATATATGGGTCCACATTTTGGTATAACCTCCATACAAATGGGGCCCCATTCTACTCTATTACATCTCTAGAACCCACATCGTGCATTGGATCTCGATATAATTTTGCACATCTTGTCATATTTCAACTAAGAACACCTACTTTGAAATGTGATCTATAAGAAACAACTTTTAAATGTAGCGCCATAACAAATGGGCCCCCATTTTTATTATTACCTCTCTAGGACGCAAATTTTACATCGGATTTTTTTTTTCAAATTTTGCAGATTATATTATATTTCAACTAAGAATACATACTATGAAAGCCAAAAATATGTGTCCATACTTTGGAATAAGCCAAATGGGGCCCCATTCTACTCTATTACACCTCTAAAAACTACGTAGGAATAGGAATACCTACTGTGAATGAGAAATATATAGGCCCATGTTTTGGATCAGGCCCCAAGTGTTGTTATAGGCCCCCTTTGAAATGTCGATCCGATTCATCCTATTACTACTGTATAACACAGTACAACATTTTTCAGTTCGTTGATTGCCAACTCAATTCTGAGAACAGTATGTGAAATTATACCCAAAAAGAATAATTTCTGCATCATTCGTTTTGTCTTCTTACCTGCCGAAATATTTTTAATATCGATTTGAAGTTAGTACTATCGTATAGGGGAATTTATCACGTTTTAGGCCCTGTTATTCGACATAGCTCGACAGCCACTAGCCCGATTTAGTTGAAATAAATTTTAGAAAATTAAGAATTACAATTCCCTTAATCTGTTCATATATTGTTTTCCTATACAAGCAACAGTTTCCAAGTTAAAAATAAGTTTCCAATAAAAAATGAAGAAAAATTTTTTTTTAAATTCATAAAAAATACAAAACGGAAATAAGTTTCAAGTGTAGTTACTTTTTCGCAAAGTCACATAACCTATGAGCAAAATGAGACAAAGATCATGAAAATCGATGCACGCGTTTCGCTTTTATTCGCAATTGAGTAAAGGTATGAATTTCAAAAAATAAAAATTAAAAAATTATCATGCAAAAAAAAATTAATTTATAAAAACTTTATGAAAATAAAATAATATGCAATTAATACGCAATTATAATATGCATAAAAACAAAATTCAGAACATTTTTTCAATTATTGGCAATATCCATGCTTGCAGAAGTTGACGCTTGTGGTTCTGATGATCTTGTTTTCTTCGTAGGTTGTTCATATGCATGGTCTGAGTCTGTATCGTCATCCGAGATACACATACTATTCAAGGGCGTGTTTCTTTCACTGTGTCCACCAATTTCAATGTCTTCATCTTCGGTGCTTTCTTCAAACTGCATAATTGTGGAACTCCACCAACAAACCTCCGCAAGCAATGCATCCAATTTTTTGCTTTTGAACCGCTTTTCAATTGGCATGGTCACCTGGTGGAACCTCTCTCCTTGTTCGTCTGATTCCTGAGGTGATTGTGCCAAAAAGGTATCGAGGTGGTGGTGCAAGAAATGCAATTTCAGCGTCATGGATGCACCGATTTTTTCAAAATAATACAGCAACCTGTCCACTCGTTGCTGTATCTCTTCTCGCTGGACACGGTTCTTTCCTAGAACGCCTTCTATTACTTCTTTCAATGCGTTCCATGCATGTTGGTGGTCGTGATGCTCTGAAAGCATATTTGTGAAAGAATCACTTTTGATCAATTTCCGAATATCAGGTCCGTTCAGAATACCTGTTTTAAATACATAAGAAAAACGAAAAAATTATTGGTAATGCGAATGTATACAAATGAACAAATTTAGATATGACAATTTACGTACCGTTTTTAATTTTCTCATCACTGAGTTTCGGAAAGATGGATTTCAAACAGTCAAAGGCGCCGTTAACTTTTTTGACCACCACTTCAACGAATTTCCCAGCTATTCCCAGTTTCATGTGTAGCGGTGGTAACAAAATATCATGCAGGTGCTTTATCATAGGTTCATTGCGTAATTTTAATTGTTTGTTGAGCTCGGGAGTTCTTCCTTTCCAATCTTTACATTGATATTGATTTCCTTTGTATCGTGAATCCCAAATACAAAGGAAGCAGAAGTATTTTGGATATCCGCCCTTTTCTATAATCCCTTGTAGTATGTTGACCACCTTCAGATCGCAACAAATGTTCCATTTGTGTTCATCGTATTTGATTTTCTTCAAAATTTCGCCCAATGTGTCATACGTTTCCTTCATAGTTGTGCTGAATCCCAATGGAATGGATGGTTTTTTATTTTTTTTTTGTGCAGCAGCACAGCCTTCAAACTGGTAACTAAACCATCGATGAATAAACGCCAGTCGCCAGCGATATAAACCATTCCCAATTTTTCCACTAAGCCTGGTATATCATGGCAGTACGTGAACGTATTTGCTTCGTCAACAGAATAAAATTTCTGAAAATCAGCTTGGCGTTGTCGGAATGATGTTGCGCTGACATTTTTCTGTGTGAGTTCTCTGCTCTTCAGAAATGATGTCAACCATTCGGAGTTGTGTTGTGATAGTCCCAGCTTGGCCACAATGTAATCCATTTCTATTTGTGCTAGCGGTCGTGGTCCTTTTTCTTCAATATCGGGTATCCAATCAGCATCATCCAAATTGGTCGGATTGGTGAAAACGGTTTCGGCTACGAGGTTTAGGTGCATCGGTATCAGCAGTAAATGCAGCAGTGTATACTTTTGCTTTCAATTGCTTTTTGTTTAATCCAGGACGAAAATTTATGCATGCGTAGCAGCTGGATTCATCATGTCCAGTTAGGTCTTGCACCCAAATTACTAGCTTTATAAAAGACAAGTTTCTACTTTTTCCGTGCAGCCATTTTAGAATGGTAGTATAACAACTGTTGCACACTGTGTCCGGCGTAAAATTTGCACCACTTGAATCTGCTTCATCGAAATAATTACAATACGCGGTTTTAAGCGTCAACTTCTGCAAGCATGGATATTGCCAATAATTGAAAAAATGTTCTGAATTTTGTTTTTATGCATATTATAATTGCGTATTAATTGCATATTATTTTATTTTCATAAAGTTTTTATAAATTAATTTTTTTTTGCATGATAATTTTTTAATTTTTATTTTTATTTTATTTTTTGAAATTCATACCTTTACTCAATTGCGAATAAAAGCGAAACGCGTGCATCGATTTTCATGATCTTTGTCTCATTTTGCTCATAGGTTATGTGACTTTGCGAAAAAGTAACTACACTTGAAACTTATTTCCGTTTTGTATTTTTTATGAATTAAAAAAAAAATGTCTTCATTTTTTATTGGAAACTGATTTTTAACTTGGAAACTGTTGCTTGTATAGGAAAACAATATATGAACAGATTAAGGGAATTGTAATTCTTAATTTTTTTAAATTTATTTCAACTAAATCGGGCTAGTGGCTGTCGAGCTATGTCAAACAACAGGGCCTAAAACGTGATAAATTCCCCTATACGATAGTACTAACTTCAAATCGATATTAAAAATATTTCGGCAGGTAAGAAGACAAAACGAATTGTTTGCGTAGCAAGGATGAAAATAAATAAAAATACGAAAATTTAATATTTTCAAATAAAACTCAATTTATTGTCGTAAACAATATTACCTTTTGTACAAAAGTTTGTGAGGGTGTTGTCTGGACGAAATCCAAAGAACCAGAGATTTACAATATCGAGTAAACTAGAGCAAAACTTAGATGGAGAAAGGCGGCTCTCAGTGCATTCGCTACTCGTTAGAAGGTGTTACTACTCTTTTTGTGCGTAATATCACAAAGTCGTATGATGAAAGTAGTAGACAAAATCTAACGTAGGGGAATAAATAAAGGAATGCCATTTGACCGTAGGCCGCACACCAAGAAAAGGTGGAAGTTGAGAATGACAACATTTGTAATTAAACATTGCCGCCCGCCTTGCAACATCCCGCTATGTTGTAAAGAAAGTTAAACAATTTCAATCAAACCCTAATGTAATATAAATATGTATATACACTTATTGATAAGGCAAATAAAAGGGGTAGTTGTCAGTTTTATGAGCATTAAATTTTCGTATTTTTATTTATTTTCATCCTTGCTACGCAAACATTGGAATTTCCATTTATATCTTTTATGCAAATTTTTTAGATACTCATCTTTCCACCGTAGGCAGAATTGCTGAGTTAAAGCCTTAATTTTCCTAAATCGATTCACGATGTGCAATGGCGCTTCTTCTATGACCGGCTTCGGTGGAGCCAGGATCGGCGACCCTATCAGAAAGTGACCCGGCGTAAGCGCCACCGGATCATGTGGATTGTCAGACATAGGACACAGAGGACGGGAATTCAAACAAGCTTCGATTCTGGAAAGAACCGTTGAAAATTCTTCAAACGTATATTTGAAGTTTTGTGCTTGCTTGCGGAAATGCAGCTTAAAGCTTTTCACCGCAGCTTCCCAAAGCCCACCCATATGAGGGGCTCCGGCAGGAATGAACTGCCATGAAAGTTCTTGATACTGGAATGCGGAACAAACCTGATCTCGACTCTCACGAAGCACACACTTGAAAACCCGTACCAATTCCCTAGAAGCACCAACGAAATTAGTGCCGTTATCCGAAAATATGGATTTTGGACAACCACAACGAGAAATAAATCTATGAAATGCGGCTAAAAAGGTTGTCGTTGACAAATCTGAAGTAGCCTCGAGGTGTATTGCTTTCGTAGAAAAGCAAACGAAGACGCAAACGTAACCTTTTGTTATTCTACATGCCCTACCAGTAAAAGATTTAACTTCGAAAGGACACGCAAAATCTACGCCAGTAGTGACAAAGGGCCTTGTGATAACAGTTCTCTCCGGAGGAAGAGCAGCCATAATTTGAGTGCAAGATCGTCTTCTGTCTAGCCAGCAGCGTTTGCAACGATTGATGGTCGTTCTGACTAAAGAAGTCAGACGTAGAATCCAATATTCAATACGCAGAATGCGAAGCATTAATTGGTTTCCACCATGAATAGTTATCACATGAACAAACTGTACTAAGTGCTGAGTAAATAAATAATGAGTAAGTAAATAAGGCAAAATAATTGGATGTTGCTCGGAATATGACAGACTGGGCGATCTAACCAGTCTCCCGTGTAGCCGCATGACCCCCGCTTCATCCAGGAATGGATTTAGCGGCAAGAGCGAACTCTTACGATCTAATGGTCTTTTTTGCAGCAAACAATCATATTCATCCGCGAATAATGCCTTCTGAGCCAGTGAAGCCAGACGTAGCCTGACGGCTTTCAGCTCAGAACTCGAAATAGTCGAATCTCGGAAAAGACTATGACCCCTATGAGAAGGATGAGTTCTATAAAAATATCGAAAGATATATGCCACAACACGTAAAGCTCTATCCCAAGACGAAAATCTTTCAAGGATATCCGCATAGTTCGTAAAGAACGATGCATGACTCTTGACAGCTCGTAATTCAATATCGGTGTCGAGAGGAACTAAATCCCTAATATCCTATTGAGCGCTATCTAAGCGGAGCCATTGAGGTCCATGCCACCAAATCTGAGACGTGGCTAGCTCTGCAGGCGAAAGTCCGCGGCTACCTAGAGCAGCAGGGTTATCCTCAGACCGTACGTGATACCAATTGTGGCCACCTACATTCTCCTGAATCCTGCATACACGATTAGCAACAAATGTAGTCCACGTGCAGGGAGTTTTTCTAAGCCAAGAAAGGACGATCGTAGAATCAGTCCAACAATAAACTCTTTGAAGAACTATATCTATTTCCCTCATGATGGTTTTCAACAACTCGGACGCCAACACAGCGCCACAAAGTTCTAAACGTGGCAAAGAAATTGATTTAAGTGGGGCAACTTTCGTTTTACCCGAAAGTAAATGAGTAGTAATATCCCCATTCGGTGCTACAATTCGAATGTAGACCACCCCCGCGTATGCCTTTTCTGAGGCATCAGAAAAAACATGAAGTTCACAACTGGGAGAATATCGAACCCACCGAGGAATCTGAATGGAATTCACTTCCTGGTAGTTATCAACAAACCTCTGCCATTCAAGTTCCGTCGTAGACGGAGGTGAATCATCCCACCCAATATTGTCCAGCCAAATTCGCTGCATAATTATCTTTGCCAGTACTATCACCGGGCCTAACCAACCTACAGGATCGAACAATCTCGAAATAGTGGACAACACTTCCCGTTTTGTATAGTTAGATTTTCGCTCGAGAGGAGTCATACTGAAATAGAATACATCTAACTGAGCATTCCAACGAAAGCCTAAAGGCTTAGAACTACTAGCTTCCACGAAAGTGAGAAGCTTCGCATCGACTAAATGTTCCGTAGGAAAACATTCTAAAATAGTCCGGTCATTCGACGTCCATTTCCTCAATTCGAATTTCGCAGAAGACAAAGCTGAAATTAATTGATCACGAGAGGTCAATGCAGTCTCCAGATCATGGTAACCCGTTAAAACGTCGTCAACGTACGTGCACTTTCGTAGAATGTGTGCAGCATGGGGAAATTCGTCTTCAGAGTCATCGGCCAGTTGTAATAACGTCCGTATGGCTAGATATGGAGCACAGTTAACTCCAAAGGTCACCGTCTGCAGCTCATAATCTTGAACAATCTTTTGAGGAGAATCCCTAAAGAGTATTCTCTGCAGAGGAGTATGGGCCGAATCGACTCTAATCTGGCGGTACATCTGAGTAATATCGCAGTTGAAAACGAATCTAAATAGTCTCCACCTCAGAATGAGGAGAACTAGATCTAATTGTAAGGTCGGACCTATATGAAGAATATCGTTAAGACTCTTCCCATTTGATGTTTTATTTGAGGCGTTAAAAACCACTCGAAGTTTGGTAGTCTTTTTATCCGGGTTAATTACCGGATGATGAGGCAAGTAACATACTGTGGGGGTTGCCGAAGAAGGGGCTGAAACTGGCCTCATATGGTTCAAGTCCAAATATTCCCTTACCACCCCGTCATAAACTGTCTTGATATGTGGTTTTCTCAGGAGAGAGGCCTCGTTGCGCAGAAATTGTCGTAAACAATTTCCCCTTGATTGTCCTAAGTCCAGTTGTCCGCAGAATTCAGATTTAATGGGAAGTGTAACAATATATCTCCCCTCCGAATCTCTACGGGTCGTCAGTTTATAATTGTCTTCACAAAATTTGTCCGAAGGAGAAAACATAGACCTTCTCGGGGTCTCCTCAAGTTCCCAAAATCGAAGAAGGTTCTTGTTAAGATTATCTTCTTCGGCGAACTCAATGGAGGTAGAAAAAACTCGAATGTAAGAAGAGGAAACGGGACCAGTAATGATCCAGCCAAAGACCGTGTTTTGCGCGATCAATGAACCTAATACGTTTTGAAGAGTTTCTTCCAAGAGAATTCTCGGATAAAGATCTGCTCCCAGTAAAAGGTCCACAGGTCGACAATCAAAAATATGCGTATCGGCCAAACGAATATTTGGCAAACGAGAAGTCACATCTGATTTCGTTGAAAAAGATGGCAAGTTGCCCGAAATATGCGGAAGAACTAAGGCATTAGTTTCCATCAACAGCGCCGTATCCAAAATGGACCCTATACACAAAGAACATATTTTTCGAGAAGTAGCCGAGAATGACTGATTTACACCCGATATCCTTTATGTCACGAAGACATGTCAGAGTTTGTATTCTTTCCGTAAGAAAGAGATCCAAATCTTTCCACGAAGACAAAGCCGACTTATTCTTCACACTCTGTTCCCATAACGTTACACTGCTTTTGGGCAATCGCTGAATACACAAAAAAACTAATATAGGATCCCAACTATCCGTAGCTACGTCATAAATGGACATTGCAGAAAGACATCCATTTATTCCGCGTTGCAAATTTTTCAAACCTAAGCTACTTTCGTTATCAAGGATCGGAAGATCAAAAAGCATCTTGAGCTGGTTGTTCACCAAGATGCGAGTGTTATCATACACATCTTTCAAGGCTTTCCAGGCTAGAATAAAACTGCGATGGGTGAGTGGAAATTTTATAGATAGATACAATTTCGCGAGCCTCACCGCTCGTTTTCCTAATCAAATGACATAGCCGTTCAATGTCACTTAAGCGGGAGTTATTAATGTATACCGCTGAAAACAGATCCCTAAATGTAGGCCATGGAAAACGTCAGTATCGCATGGTGGCAACGAAAGACCGTGAGCCATACTGTTGCTGCCCCCACATTGTTCCTGCTGCTCCCTTATAGATTCTGATCGATCAGAAGGAGAATCCAAATGATCTATCGAATATGTATCCGTAGAAGTACGGGGCGGAGTCGGAGGGGATGACTTCAGCGGAGCTCGAAGTTCATCCAATTTCCTATTAATAGCTGCGAGGACACGTACAAATGCCCTATACGCTACATCATATTTGCTGTCAGCAGAATCTATGTCCTCCTTCTCCGCATCCTGAGCAGTTTGGAGATGACTAAGACACTTATCGTACCTGTCCTTAACATTACTCCATAATGTTCTCGCTTCTGAACCCTGTATTTCAAGGGAATATATGTCGAGGTCTTCATCCCGTAGGGTACTGAAGTTCGTATCAAATTTTACCAAAGCATCAGTTGCTCTGATAAAGAAGTCGAGTGGAGTGAGAGGCATATTGAACCAAGCGAGAATTAAGTAAAACCCAAAAAAAAAGTAAAAACTTTGCTAAATGTATTAAAAAATACCAGGAAAATACAGGTAAGTGCCAAATGAATGAAAACTATTCAAAGTTATCCAAAAAATATTTCAGAAAGAAATCCAAAAACATTCACAGTGTACCGAAAAATAGCCTGAATATTTTGAAAAAGCACGAAAATGCTAAATGAATGAAAGATGTCTAGCAATAAGGTAGAACGAAACCCCAAAAATAGTCCAATGTATCGAAAAATACACTGAGCTCGAAATCTTCCCAAACCAGTTAAAAAATACTAAAAAATGAGTTAATTCGAACACGCCCAACCAAATTTCCGCAAAATGTATCGAAAAATACACGAAAATTAGTTCAGTCAAACAAACAAAAATTTTAATTAAAAATTATTAAACCTCACAGATTTTTTCCCAGTGTATCGAAAAATACACGAAATTTTATTTAAAAGCACGAAAATGCCCCAAAATATTTCTCTGTAAAAGAAAGTCAATGGAAAAAATCGAAAAAATATAAATTCCTATGTATGTTCACTTGACCGAGAGTAGGGTGCACGGACTGTATGATGCACGCAATAAATGTACGCTCGTATCAAGCAAAAATAAATCGAAAATTTTTTAAAATATTTTTCTGACAGTGTAGAAGATCGACTGTAGGGTACACGGTGTCGCGAAACCAAAATTTTTACTATATCCGGATAGTCCAACAATAATACTACCCGAGATACGAAACGAAAAAAATTCGATAAAAAATTTCAAATGTCACCAAGAACGACCCACGCTAATAAATTTCAAATCTCACCGAGAACGACCCGCGCTAATAAATAAGAGAAAATATATGTATGGCTGTGTGTGTATTGACGTACGTATGTACTCTTTCATACGCTACCCGTTGGGTATGATGATGTTTGAGTTGAAAAATCGATCAAATGTTCCAAAAAATTTTTAATAAACATTTGACAAAACAACTTATTTCGACGTACCAGTCAATGTTTTTTTATAATTTGCTTTCCACAAAACAATATATTTCGAAATATGTTATTTTGTCAAATGTAAAAGTTTAAACCCCGCTTTCGTAAGTGGAAATATGTGGATTTTCTGTATATGTGCGTTGCGAGTTATCCATTTGACAAAACATCATATGTCGATGTAATTGGTTTTGTCAAAATCAAAAGAAGAAACCCCGTGTTCTCATTTCTAAATATGTGCTTTTGTCGTGTGCATCAAAAATAATAAAATCTATTAAGATGTTCCGTCCGACTCTTTGATTTCTGACAGTTACATTAGATTAAAATGTAAATATAAGAGCGACACTCATTTTCCCACTCTTAGGTGAAGAATGGGTGTTTCAAAATGAATATTTTTCGTGTTTTTTGTTTAATTGTGAATCAACTAAAGAAAACAGCACTAAGCAACGACAAACAACATTAAAATACTAAGAAACTGTGTCGTATTTTACTCGAATTTTGTCACCATTTTACTTATTTTATTTTTTTAACTAATTGCAAAAAAATTATTGAAAAATAAGGCAAAAATTATCGTATTCTTCTTTGTTCCCGACGTTCTTAATTTTGAAATTTTTATGTTATTTTGAATGATTTCTGTCAAAACCGACGACAGCTCGCTCTTAAATTTTATTTTTCACATTTTAATCTAACGTAACTCGCTCGATTTTTTAAATGAGTACGACGGAGCTTCTTGTTCGTCCACTTTCTTTGGTGTGCATTTAAAAAAATATAAATGAATAAACGAGATCACTTCATTACAAAACACACCACAATGGAGAGAGGACGGTTGCTTGCTGCTATGGCTAGAAAAAATCCAATTGAGGGAGAAAATGTTTTTGATAAAAATAAATGCGAGAAGAAGGGATGGAACCCATTTCTAATGAAACGTTCACATCGTTTGATGTTCGGGCGATTGATAAAACTTTATTGAAGCTTCGGCAGAATAAAGTTGAAATGATGGAATAAATGGATAGTCAGAGCCAATCTGAAGAAGATATTTTTCATGAAACTGACTTCGATGATTCCGACTATATTCCTTCCGATAGTAGTTCAAATTCACACCTAAATTCAACAACCGAAAGTGTTCGAGCTCTGGAATTTATTAATCTAATTCCGAAGTATCAAAGTCATTATAGCCGTCGACATACCAATAAAGTATATTTTCAGTGCGGACTTAACCTCTCAACATTGTATACCCTTTGTAAGAGTAAAATATCGCAACCAGTTTCAAAGTCAAAGTTTGAAGCAATATTTCGTACTTTAGACATAAAGTTTAAAAAACCCCAGCTTGATTTATGTACGCAGTGCGAAACATTAAAAGCAAAAATAAAAAACACGCAGAATGCCGTTGAAAAATTAGAGCTTTCACAACAACTCACTAATCATCATAATGAGGCTGATTTCGCCTATGAATGTAAAAAAAATGACAAAAGTCTTTCTATAAATAATCAGTCCGTAAAAATGTTTACATTTGATTTGCAGCAGTGTCTGCCAACTCCGTATTTGAGTGCATCTATATTTTTTTACAAACGTCCTTTGTGGACGTTTAACCTTACTATTCATGATGGTGCAACAAACAAAGCTAATTACTATATTTGGCATGAAGGTATTGGAAAACGAGGTGCGAATGACATCGGGTCTTGTATTTATAAGTGCCTTTCATAACTACCAAATTCAGTAAATCACGTTATTTTATATAGTGATTCGTGTCCTGGGCAAAATCGAAACTCTTATCTCTGTGCAATGTTCGAAAAAGTCCTGCAGGATCATCCGAGTATTCAAATCATAGATCACAAATTTCTTGTCGAAGGTCATAGTCACCTTGAGTGTGACACAGTTCATGCACAGATAGAAAAAAGAAAAAAATTCTTCTGGTTCTATTCAACATCCACATGATTGGGCGAACTTAATTGCTGCTACAAATATATATATTGTCCATGAATTGAAACAAAATAACTTCTACGACTTTCAGGCTTTTTTAAAGGAAAATTTTACTTGGAGAACAAATAATGTCACAGGTTGGTAAAAATATTTTATACATATATTAACTTTTTTCTAACATAGGCTATCATTTACAGGTGAGAAATTTGAATGGAAGATGGTTAGGTGGATGCGATATGAGAAAGACAAACCCGGAATATTGCAATATAAACATTCTCATCAAATGGAGGAAAAATTCAAAGAGTTGAATATCAATCAACGTCGTCGAAAGGAACAAAGAACGTCATTAACCCAAAGTTATACTACTGACCTACCTATTCTAATGAACAAAAACGTGATTTGATTGATATGCTACCATTGATCGACGAAAATGTTCACAATTTTTATCGAAATTTAAAGGCTGAAGGAGAATCTTCAATTGAAGTAGATACAGACTTAGATGAAATAGACAATGCTGAATAAAATTTAAGTATATAGAATAATAACCATAAGTATCTCTATAATACTCACTTTTTACTTTCTCAAATATATTTATATTTTTTAAATAGTTTATTTTAATTTGTAATAAATTTCAATGAACAATTTTATGTGTACTCGTATTTGTATCAATTATCATTAATTTTTATTGCATAACACATTAGTTTTGTAATTATTTTTATTTAAAATAAATTTCATGAATTTTTCTTTTTAAGTTTCCCAAAACTTCAATAAAATGTATTTTGAAAAACAACATATATCCGATATTTGTCTTATGATCCATTTGACAAAACATCGTAACTCGACATATGTTGATAAATTCAGTTTTTGCTTTGGCAAATATCAATTTGACATAACAACATATCTCGAATTATGTTGTTTTTCTTTCTAAAAAACCTTTTGACAAAACATCTTTTCTAAAATATCTCCAAAAATTTAAAACTTTAAATTCTTTTGAAAAAATCAACAGATAGAGCATAAAAAAATTTATAATATTATACAATATAACTATTTAAATACAATAAACACTAATTTCGCTCTCCTGAAAAAATTTTAAAATAAGACATATGTTGTTTTGTCAAAAGTCCACAGATATGTTTTGTTGTTGCAAAAAAACCACCACCGATCAACGTTGAAAACCCAGCACTTTATTTATCTGTTTCAATAATTATTTACAGCACACTTTTCTCTTATTTCACTCACTGATAAATATTTTGAATATGCGTAGGCAATATTTTAATAATTATCTTTATTTTCGCGTAACGAAAATATGTTCTAATGTACGGATGTATGTCCGTCCGTCTGGATGTATGAGAATCACACAAAGACACAAACCGACGCGGTACCGATGTTGTAAAACGACCGTTTTATTATTATTTGTTCGGAAATATATTTCTTTATAAACAAACAAAACGCGATATGCTCACTTTTAAATAAAACTGACAATACGCACCTTTTGTTAATAATATATATTATGAAGATGGGCGAAAGAAGATGGCTGATTTATGTGGGTGTTGTTGTTGCTGACGGAGTCAGATTTGCCTTTTGAAGAAAAATATAAAAAACCAATTAATTGCTGGAAGCAAGTATCCGGTTCGAAGGACCAATGTTTGCGTAGCAAGGATGAAAATAAATAAAAATACGAAAATTTAATATTTTCAAATAAAACTCAATTTATTGTCGTAAACAATATTACCTTTTGTACAAAAGTTTGTGAGGGTGTTGTCTGGACGAAATCCAAAGAACCAGAGATTTACAATAACGAGTAAACTAGAGCAAAGCTTAGGTGGAGAAAGGCGGCTCTCAGTGCATTCGCTACTCGTTAGAAGGTGTTACTACTCTTTTTGTGCGTAATATCACAAAGTCGTATGAAGAAAGTAGTAGACAAAATCTAACATAGGGGAATAAATAAAGGAATGTCATTTGACCGTAGGCCGCACACCAAGAAAAGGTGGAAGTTGAGAATGACAACCAGGGCCGTGCGCAGGAGGTGGGGGGGGGGGGGGGGTTGGGGGTTCAAACCCCCCCAGAGAGGTTTCGAACATATACTTTTTAAAACCTTCTAGACTTTCTGAAAATATAGAATTTTTAAGGTCTTTTTAAAATAACTCGTCTGAAATGGTAATTTTGCAGTAAAATCATGAAAAAACGAAAATTACATAAAAAATCGTGGACACTTTCTTGAATTTCGGACAGAGGTTATGAAAAATACAAACAAACTAAACGAATGCTTGTAGAGCTGTAACTAAATCTGAACCGATTTGCCCTATTTTCATCACAGATGCAACAACAACCGTTTCTGTTACTTCCAATGTTTTGGGAGGTTGCAATTATAATACATATCCATTTCGACAAACGAAGAAAACTGTTTGATATACATAAACTTATTTCTCTTTGTTCATTTACAACAACTGATGACATGTTTACCGCAAACAAACTAATTTTTCCCACAAAAGAAACTCAAAAACGATGTTCACGAGTCTAAAATTTCGTTTCTACGAAATGCATTTTTTCTCTGCGTGTAGGTCTCTATTTGAAAATCTACTTTAAAATTGCGAAACAATAAGAAATGAGTTTTAACTTACTACATTTTTTGTTATATGTCTCACTTATGTCAAATATTTTTCAGAGTTGGTATTTTTTTGTACATATGTAACAAGTATCATTCAAAAGAGAAACAACAAATTCAGTAACTTGGATCTACGCAGGAAGACGCAACTCTAAAATACCAATTATTTGGTTTTTTGGAATTAAAATTTCTAGTTGTTTCTTCTTGCATTTCATAAAACATTTTTCTAGATTTAGGGCATATCGTACTATAAAATTCCATCATTTCGCGTTAATAGCATTTTGATTCCCCAGGCTAAAAATTCAGGCTAAAAAGTAAAAAATTCAAAAATTATGAAAAGTATAAAAAAAGTATAAAAACCGGCGTAACTTTTCATTATATTGAGAATACTTCATGGGGAATATTTGTGTATGAAAAGTTTCAGAATTGTGAATGAAGAAGGTTAAAATATAAGGAATTGCAACGGCGAATTTTGGATTTTTCATCAGTTGCAGTGATTTTCGCGACTGGCTACATATATGTTACAAGCGACCAATCTGACGGATGAAGGTGGAATCTTTAAATTCGCTGTGAACATCACAGAAAATGCGTTTTCTATACAGCATTGCCAAGATTTCATGAAAAACGTTATCGTGTTTATCGTGTGTATCTTATTTATATATTTGGGCATTAATGGCTATGTGCTTATTTCAACATTCATAGTGCTCAATTTTAAACATACAAAAGTGGCTATGAACCATGAAACCGCGAATAATAGGAAATTTCGAAAATTTTTAATCGTAGCAATTAGTAATCATTTTTAGATTAAACTGTAGAAGAACGAATAATAATTACTCTTCAAATTAAGGAGAAAATCAGTTTTTTCGCTCTCCTGAAAAGTTACGTTCATAACCACTTATGAATATAAGCCCTCGATATGTATGTATGTAATTTCAAGCAACTATTTAAAAAAAGTTCTACACTTAGAGAACAAGTCTGTTAATAAAAGCAGCGATTGCCTATCAGCTGACACTTTTCTGATATTACAGCTGTTTTTTGGCATAACAGCAGTTGTCTGCAATCTTACATCACCATTCACACTGCTAAAGAGTTTGCAGTCAGCTAAAATTGGCTGTTGTTAATTAAAATATAAAAATAGATAAGCGTTCATAAACGAGTTTAGCTCGAGTTTCCTTTTATATTAGCTTGGGACAATATGCGTAGCAAACAGCTGTTTGCAATCTCAGCAGATACAAATCTGCTGTCTCTTTTTGCTTTCTTTTAATGAGTGTACTGATAGATGGATTACTGAAATGCAATTTTGCCGACGATGTATGTCGGACTAATGTATCAAAATATTTCTCGAAGATCCTGACAATAAAATATGAGTGGTTTCCAAACGCTCCAGTAAATATTTCCTAAAAAGTTGGAAAATTAACTAGTAAATAGTTCATTTACTAGAAAAAGGGCAGTGTATTTACTTAAATACATTTCTTTGGATCTAATAATAAATTCTTACAATTGAGTAAATCCAAACTTATGTGGAAGAATATTTTCAAGGTTTTAAGTGAGAAAAAAATCTGAAATTTTTTATATGGAAAAAATGTCATTTAGGAAATTTTAACTTAAAAATGTGTTTTTCCAAAATGAAGTTAAAATGTTTGCTGAAATTTATGCCTAGTTCTTCATACATTTAAGTATTAATGAACTTATAAAAATATTTGAAATTGTTTAAAAAATAGTGAATATTAATCAAAGAAGCAATTCTCGTTTGTTTGCATCTCTGCATTATTTTTTAAATACTTTATGAATTATTCTAAACAACCACTGCGAAGGCGCCTATCTTGCTCAACTCTTAACTCCTTATGGCAGAGAAATATTTCATGTTGTCATTTTTTGTATCAGTTTTGCATACTCTGATCCAAAACTATTTGTTTGATTTTTTTAGTTGAATTGAACTTATTTTAATTGCACCTTTTTTCCTTGTATAAAATAAAATTTTCCTCAGTTTAAGTAAAAATTTACTCGTTTTGATGAAAAAATCAGCAAAATTGTCCTCAGTTTGAGTAAATATTTACTTGATTTGAGTAAACATTTACTTAGTTTTAGGAAATTTTCAGTAAAAGATTTAGTAAAAATTTACTTAGTTTTAGGAAAATTTTGCTTAAATTTAGTAACAAATTACTAGGTTTTAGGAAAAATTTTCTTAGATTTAGGAAAATTTCAGAAAAAATTCTACTTATATTTAGTAAAAGTGTACTTGGTTTCCTAAATTTTAGTTAATTTTAACTCATTATAGGGTTAACTTTTTTATGAGTGTAGATGAAAACCCCCCCCCCCCAGGGGAAAATCCTGCGCACGGGCCTGATGACAACATTTGTAATTAAACACGAATGATGCAGAAATTATTCTTTTTGGGTATAATTTCACATACTGTTCTCAGAATTGAGTTGGCAAATCATGTGTTGTACTCTTATATTCGGACAAGAAATAGCTAACATGAAAGTGGGTTACATGGGTCCATGTTTCGATATAGTCCCCATACAAATGTACCTCCGATTTACACTATTATTGCTCTAGAATATATATTTTACATCAGATCTTGATCAAATTTCCCACACCATGTTATATTTAGATGAGAAACACCTACTTTGAAAGTGTATAGGTCCATGTTTTGGTATAGCCCCCTTACAACTGGGCCCCAAATTTACACAATTATAGCTATATAACCAACACCTTACATTGGATCTTGATACAATTTTGCAGATCATCTTATATTTCAACTAAGAATTCCTACTGCGAAAGTAGTCTGTAAGGGCACACTTTTTAATGTAGCGCCCTTACGCATGGGCCCCAATTGTTATTATTACAGTCCTAGAATATACATATTACATTGGATCTTGATACAATTTTGCAGATCATAAAATAAGAATACTTACTTTGAAAGTGATCTATAAGGTTCCACTTTTTAAAAGAACGCCCTTACAAATGGGCCCCAATTTTCTATTTTTATTACTCCAGAATACATAGTTTACATCAGACGTTTATCAAATTTTGCAGATCTATGAAAGTTAGTTATATGGGTATATCCCCATACAAATGGGGCTGCGTTTTACTCTATTACCGATCTAGAACCTTCACCTCACATTTTAACTAGGAATACCTACCGTGAATCAGAACTATAACTATATAACACTCTGGATTCACTTATTACAAGCAATCTCTAAAGATTAATATATACACTATATAATTTATACGAACTACATAAAATTGCACCCATGAAACACCTAGGTTTAGTAATCAGAGCGATGTATATACGCAGGGAGTGATGTAGGGTATTATATAGTCGGCCCCGCCCGACTTTAGACTTTCCTTACTTGTTTTAAATGTCAGTCTTGAGCTAAGTGTGCGATATTAGTAACTTTCTGTTCTTGTTTTAACTTTCGTTAAGTAGAGATACATGATAAGTGGCCCTTTTCCTTTTAAAATAAAACAATCCAAACTCAAAATTGATTTTTATTTTTCTGTTATTTTTCTTTATTTAGTTATAAAACTACATGTTGTTTTTGTTGTTGTTGTATTTTCCTTCATGGTATGATGCTAAAACATACACTTTATTTATTGTTTTTTTCTTTGCGTTTTCCCATTTGTTTTATTTATTTTTATTTTTGTTGTTGCTACGAAACATAGTCTAAGACCCTGTTCCAGAGTTCGGTTTTCTCCATAGTGTGTCTTGTTGTTGTATGATTTATGTATTTCTGTCTGGTTTGCTTATGTTTTATTTTCGTTTTTTAGTTTTATTTTTATTTTATTTTCATACATATTTACTTTTCATTATTTTGTAATTATTTTATTTGTCACTATAATTAAATGATGTTTAAATACATGTTACAAACTAACATGAGGAGAGCGAGGAAGAGTGTGGACACTGGGAGAAAGGCGTTTGGTTGATGAGGACATGTGGTGGAAGGTGATATTTATGTAGGGGCGGGGGTATATGTTTAAAGACCAGTTGATTTGAGGGAAAAAATGATTTGAAAATGTTTCGAAATTTTATGATAGTTATGCTTTTGTTTTTACGATTTAATTTACAATTAGATTTTTTAATATGTATATATTATTTTTAAATTTTTATCATAAACTGTTTCTTTATATAAAGTATATATAATCAAAAATATTTAGTTGTTTGTATTTATTTAAATGTTGTTTGTTTGCTTTGAAATTAGTGAGAAGCTTGTAAGGTAAAAACTATGTGAAATGAAAACATAATTTGTTTTAATTGAAGGTATGAAATAAAATGATAAAATTAATATTGCAAAAAACCAGCAAAGGAAAGAATTTACATATTTATTACATGGAAATTGAAAAATGTGTACGATTTTTAAGATTTTCTGTGTTTTTCAACCTACTCACAATCATCTCATCGTAAATAAAATCCGGGGATTGTATCCACCACCCCACTTTTGTTCACATGGAATCTTTTTCTCCCAAACAAAGTTTTGCTAACGTGAATGATCATTCACTTTGAAACATATATTGGGTTCTAAATTGATCAGCTGGTAAAAATACATATTTTGGGCATAAAATGACATCATCTTGTATTGATTGGTATTCTCGGTGACGACTTCAGAATTTAATAAAAAAAGTGGAAAAATTAGAGAAAAATAATGAAAAACACGAATCAATATAATTTATTAATTTATTTGCATTTAAAGATAACAGAGGATGTGATTACAAATTTGAATTGGGTTGTTCAAATCTTTTGAAGAAATAAACAGGTGCCTAATTACGGGACACGATATCGAGAAGTTACATTCGAAACCAATTTTTAATTTCCGTGAAAGAAGTGTATATTTCCAACAAACACAAGAAGGATGTTAAGATTCTGTGTGTTGGAAAACATCTCGCTTGAATACTTTTTGTTGAAATTTAAATTTAACTTTCTCACTTTCGAATGCCCTGATTAGCCTTCCAGACCTTTAATATTTCCCAAGTTGAAGATATCTGACTCAAGTCGAAGTGTCTTTTTTAATTTCTTCACCACCATCTCGCTTGAATACTTTTTGTTGAAATTTAAATTTAACTTTCTCACTTTCGAATGCCCTGATTAGCCTCCCAGACCTTTAATACTTCCCAAGTTGAAGATATCTGACTCAAGTCAAAGTGTCTTATGTAATTTCTACATCACTTGAATCAGAATTTGAATTGGAAATGAAAAATGTGTTTCCACAGAAATACCAAAGATATTAGAGATGCGTTTTTTGTTTTATTTTAATCGCATCGAAGCTCATCGCCTTTGGTTGGTTGTTGGTAGGGTTTGCATTTTCCCATACTTTTTATTTCCCGGGAAACGGGAATTATTTTTTCAATTTCCCGGGATCCCGGGACAGCACGGGAAATCGTCAACATACTGTTTACCATGAGTTAAGCTTATTTTTTCCAATGAAACATTCACATTTTATTAAAGTAAAATAAATATATATTTCACAACGAAACTGTCAAAGAATTCATATAATAAAGCGCAATGTGAGATAAATTTAAACATCTTTTCAAGCATCAAAATTAATTAAAGAATAGATATTTCTTATTTTATTGGAAAATGTGGACGCGACGGAGAACGATCGTTCACATTAATAGTCAGTAGAGCATTAAATAAAATGTTTGTTCTTTGTCCTGTCGCTTCGAAAACTTTAAACTTTTTATTTTTGGCATTCGGATACACTCCAAAAGTCTACTTTTTTCCCGGATTTTAAAATTTTCATATGGGCATCTCCCAGTGGCCTGGACGCGACATTCGGACGCCTTAAACTACACCAAAAACAAGAAAGAAACTGAAAAAGTCGATCAGCATTTTTAGTGTTCTAAAGCGCTTAATGAGTACATTTTAAAAATATATCGTCAGGATTTAGTACAAAATTATAAACAAATTCACAAATTTATTTTGTTCGTAGATTTATGAAATATGAGAATTATCTTTTAATTTTTTTAATTAGGTACAGCAGAAATACGGACGGGGCAAAAATGTTCACTCGTAGTAAAAAATGTAGTAATTTTCGTTATAACACTTCAACATTTAACAAAAATAAAAGATATCAAGTTAACTTCAAGTTTCATAATAAAAAAGGAGTCGAAATGACGAAAAAATAAAGTTAAAAGCTATTAGTGTGGTCTGATTTTATTTTTTTGGTAGACCTTTTTTGGGAGATGCCCATATGGAGCTTGACAGGAAAAATCCGAAGAAGTGGATTTTGAGTCTATGTCCGAACGCAACTTAAAAATAATTTGTCATCCAACTGCAATATTTGACATACGACGTAATCTAAATTTTTATACAACATTTTTAATTTTATTGTGTAAATGATGGGAAAATATGCGAAGAAATATGTAAAATGTTCTACTGAATTCCCGCGGGATTCCCGTACGAATTTCCCGGGATACGGGAAATGAAAAATGTGCGAATTCCCGGGAATTTTCCCGCGGGAAATCCCGGGATGCAAACCCTAGTTGTTGGTAGTGACTTCTCTCGATATATATTTGATATTCTTCAGAGATCGCACTATACGTATAGTTGCAGTTGGGATGGCCATGTAACATTTTAAATTTTCAGATGAAGCTCATTTTCATTTCAGTGGCTATGTCAATAAGCAAAATTGCCGCATATGGGGTTCAGAGAACCCACACGTGACTATTGAGCAGCCAATGCATCCACAACGAGTCACTGTTTGATGTGGATTTTGGGCTGGCGGCATCATTGGACGATGTAGTGATCGGATGAGGTACTGCCGAGACAGTTGTGGTAGTCATATGAATGATATTGTGTTCCATTATTAAATGACAAAGTTCAACCTTTCCAATAAAACCAGAAATTTAAAAAAATCAGTATTTTTTTATAGCCGATTCCAATTTTAAATGGGCTCTCATCCGACGAGTATAGGTTGATCGCAGAAGTGCCACAGGGCTCCGTCCTTTCCCTTTAACCTCTTTTCATCGTCGACCTTTTGGATTTGACTTTGAATTCAATCTACACATTCGCGGATGACAGTAACCTCTGTCGCTCATACTCATACGATCATAGACCAAGTCTTCAAGAAATTGAGGACAAAAAGCGATTGATGAATGAGACACTTGGTAAAAAATTTATTTGTCATTTTTGAATGGGGTCGAATAAATATAGTAGATTTGCAAGTAAGACCCAATGTTCCGTCGATTTTCATAGACGGTGTGGATATTGAGCAATTGGACGCTCTTGAAGTTGTTTAACTTTAAAGTGGTGTAGGACATATTTCACTCCTTCACTCCCCTATCGCGAATAAAATTTCCCGGGAATGAACTGTTCCCTTAAATTTCAAATCGCGATTTATGGTGATTTTTTCATATTTCTTCGCTTTCTTACTTGGATTTGATCACCTTATATCTAAAACAACGCAAAGAAAAGAAATCTATTCTCGATTTATATTCATATTACCATCCTACGCCGATTGGGAAATAGAAAATTCCACGTAAACATCTATCTACACTACCTATAGCAGATCTAAGATGGAATAAAACTCCCATATATGGTCGTGTGCTCCAGGATCTTCCATGGAGTTACTTGACCGTGTCTAGAGGAGGGCGATTGTGCTGATCGTCACCTATCAACACCATCCAATGTCGGATGTGTGTCGTTGTTCTATTAATACTTTCATAGTGTTTGTTCTTGGGATATTCGTGATCTAATAACGCCCGTGAGAGCGTTCGGTAGTGGTACGCGACATTCCACGAACTCTGTCGATTGCACAGCCGCCGTAACTACACAATCCCCCCTATCTCGAATAAAATTTCACTGGAAATAATTTTTTTCTTAACATTTCCAATAGTGATTTATGGTATTTTTCAAATTTCACCTGCTTTCTTGCTTCGAAAGTGAAAGCTATTTCCAGATCATATTCACATTACCATCTTTCGCCTGGGGGAGAGTAGAAAATATCACTTGAACAAATTCCGCTTTTATTCGTGATAAGGAAGATTACAGAATGAATTCGTTCTTCGCCCGTATTATCCGTATGTGGAATTTGCTTCCGGCAGATATCTTTAGCGCTAATTACGATATTCGTTAATTCAAGACATAAGTCAAAAGAAACTTCTCCTTCATTCCTCAATCCAATACCTTATCTTCCTTCCGCCAACGCAACGCATTGAATTTATAGGGGTGTGGGTTCAGTGAAAAACAGTTGTCGTCGTCAATATAAATACCGAATTAGCTTTGGATTGATGTCGACGTTGATACAACGAGATGTTGTATATCCTTTATTAAAGTGTAAAAATGTTGCCACCTGCGAAAAAAAAATCTATTTATCTTTATTCTTCTTCTACACATTCGTACGCTTCGGCAATTCTTGCGATAAGTCTCAAATCCTTTAATTTAAAAGTCTCTAGAACTTGAATCTAAACATACAACCCACCAATCGTGTACTTGTAACGCTTACTTACCATAATTTTGTCTATAAACCTTCCGGGAGTTTTAACATTCAATGGAAAAATTGAGTTAAAAAGTTGTGGTGACATAAGGTGGAGAAGGGTCACAGAAAACTGTACGAAATACGAAATATTAAAAAATTGCGGTGGATAAGGATCATAGAAAACTATATGAAATACGAAATGTCGAAGAACAGCGAACATCCGATTTAACTTCTTACCGCTTTAGCAGAGAGATATTACAAACGATATTGTTCAGACTTTGCACATACCATTATATGTTATCTCGAAACATCTAAAAGTAAAATAGGTAGTAAAATAGGTTCACGTCGGTCCATGTTTTGATATAGTCCCCATACAAATGTCCCTACCGTTATAGAAGGCACATTTTCGTGCATGTTCTGACAATCACTTTTGGCATAAAATTTGCGAAGTGATGTCAATTCACAAAGACAAGCAAATTTGGCGATTGTCGTTCACCTGCACAAACCCTGGTGAACCAAAAGTGAACTCGTGTATTTTCTTTAAAATAGATTTTAAATACACAAAAAAACGATGTACATATAAAATTTGGTATGTTTTCTTTAAATTTGTACATAAAACATGTAATTTGTTTAACAATTTTCCTTAAAAATATTAAATTAAAAAAGGGCTTAGTGGTTTCGATGAATCCCTAAGTTATCGTTTTTAATTACGTTCTGTTTTAATTGAAGCCCTTTTAAAGAAATAACACTTAAAATAAACATATAATAAACACATATTGCGGACATGAATCATAAGAACGGTCTACTAACTGATGTAAAGCCTGTGTATTAGGATCATTGGAGTTCGATTCAGTTCCTAAGCTAATTAAATTTGAATTCTCCCCGTCTATAGTCTGTTTATCCACACGCGATGGTGTACGTAACATCGTGCTTTCTTCGGAGAAGGAGTTTACAATATTTTAGATTAGAAAATCAGTCCTATCTTAAACACAAATTAAACAGTCCTCTTGAATTGCAACTAACTTACTGGTATCCCAAAGAGTTCTCTTGAATTGCAGCTAACTTACTGGTATCCCAGGGAGTGAGATATACTTCTTAATTTCCGATTTCTTTAAACTATTCGCCGCTTCTCTTATAGATATCAGCTCTTGATTTCCAGCTTACTTATAGATATCCAAAGGGGCGAGTTATATTCTTAATTTCCAATTTAGTTATATGACCCACCGCGTCTCTTCTAGATATCACTAGCATTGATTGATGGATTAAATTCCAATGTAACTCAAAATTTGCTTAACTTAAATCCTCTTCAAATAACGTATGCCTCCGATTTTCTTTAGGATTTTCAGGATGTGGCGATATAATTGTCTTCATGAAAATTTTCTGTATTCCATCTATATATGTATGTCCTTTTTACAGCAATCTCATGATATTTCACAATGAAAATCTTAGAAGTTGATATTTTCCGAATATCCCGATAATATCCCGGAATAAAATATTTTCAACAAACATCAGAATGAATAATACAAAAATAATTATGTGAACTAAGATCTATTGAAATATTAATTACAAAGTATATTGAAGATGCCTACAATATTTTTGGCGATTAGCAAATCGCAAGTGATTTGACAATCGCGTGATTGTCAGAACATGCACGTTTATAACTGATTGTGTCCTCATTTACCGTGTACGAATATTGTCCACTTAGGAACATATCGCTACCGTATTATAAATAGTCTCGGGAAAAGCTAATTCAACCGGATGATGAAAAAACGTGTGAAAATTGCAAATAATCTATGAATAAAAAATTAATGCACCTTTTACTCGATTTTACAGGTTTTTATCGAGAAGAAAAAATCCTTGCAGTTGCATATTATTCAAATTTGTTAACTAACAAATGTTTAAACGATTGTTTTCTAATATTTATTTTTTCCACAACCTCACTTCAAAATAGCTGGAGGGAAAACTCGAAATCGATTTCCCTTTCCCTCATAGAATAGAATGGATACGTTTTTTCTGCGTATTTTTCCAAATTATTATTAGAATAGGGAGAAAGGGAGAAGTGAAAAAAAGTCCGATGGGAATTTTAATTCATAGTACTAAGAAAGGGGAAAATCTCCTGCGGAATTGCCATTCATAATTGCAATGTAATGTTTTCCCCATTTGTAAAGGAAGTGTCAGAAAGGATTTGTCAATCATATCATATATAAAGGGTGATTTTTGAAAAACTATAGGAAAAATGTCCAACAATATAAATTTGGTTCGAAATTTAGTCACAATAGCCCGAATAGCCGCTTCAGTGGGTCGATTAAACTGACCATAAAATGAAAGCGCGCGATGAACTTTCTTAACAGAGCACGCATTTTGATAATAAAATTCAATAATTTGCAAGCGTTGTTCGTTTGTAAGATGATTTGATGTTAGAGAATAATTGTATCCCTCTCGACGGGAGAGATAAATATTTTATATGTTTAATGTGATAATAAAAACATAAAATATAAAATCTCAACTGATTTCGTATCCGCATGGAATATATGCCAGTTTTATTTTAAACTTAGCTTATGTCAATTTGTATGGAAGGTACCAAATTCCGTATAAAAACATTGTCAAATATAAAATTCCATAGTACTATGATACTTTGTCGTACACATTTTTTGTTTGGTCAAAGTGATTGTAAAAATGTTATTAAATATTAAAACATAGCTGATTCTGAATATCCGTTCCGAAGATATATCGGTTTTAATTGAACATAGGAATATGACCATTTATGTGCTAAGTTTGATTAACTTCCTTAACTCCTTTCGACAGTTATCGTGTACACCAGCCAGATGGGCGGACATGGCGCAGACAGCTTAAAAAGTCGTGAAACGGATTTAGTCCAATCATACATGGAGCCTTAAGTCACTCCTTCAATGCGGTACATGTTTTCCCTGTCCCAAATGATATATATACTCTCCTACTCTGTAGAGTGAGGGTATTAAAATGTGCCTAAATACCCTAACTCTTAGTGGTGAGTGAGGGTATAAAAATGTGCCTATATACCCTAGCTGTTAGTGGTTGCTGGGAGTTACATTCTGTATTTGTTACCTATTTGCAATCACAACCATCCACACAGTCTGAGGAGTCATAGACTGAATTTCATAATTCCAGCAGAAGTCGTGTAGTTGGTACCATTTTTATCCCTTTTTCACATTTTGACACTAAGAGTACGAGGATATGAAGTAAAATCATTTGCTCGTCTACACAGTCACAAAGCATAAGATGAATTTCATGATTATAGCTGCAGCTCTTTGGTTGCAACCATTTTTATCCCTCATTTCACCTTATTTTATCCATTAAAAATTCGAAATTCTAAATATGCATTTATTTCACAAGCCTACACAGTTAGTGGTATGTACGAACTGAATGTCATGTTTCTAGCTGTTGTTGTTTGATAGGTACCATTTTTATCCCTTTCTGTCCCATTTCACTTCCCAAATATGTGAACATTGCAAAAATGGTTCACATTCAAATCCAAAGTTGAATGTGAGACGGAAATAGAATTCTTAAATACTCCAAAGGGAGTATTTTCTACTTGTCAGGGGAAAAATTTTCCTCTGGGCCGATATCGACAAACATTTTGCCGATAAACAGCAGTAGTAATGATTCAGACATAGGAACCTTAAATTGTGTATATACTGCAAATGCCGTCACACTTTAACTTTACATTTATTTGACTTCTGACCAAAATTCAGAACTCGTGGACCCGTTGTCCATTATCTCGATTCAAAAGCAGGCACTGTCTTTCGCATAGTAAAATCCCTGAGCCATAAAAATATCTTTCCCAAAAAGGGAGTCTCACCATACCAACCAAATCTTATCTTATCAAATCTGTCTTCTTATTCCGTGTAGAGCCAATAAGTTTTATTTTTACTTTTTTATTGTTGTTCTTTTCTATCTTTTCGTTTATACTGTATGGATATTATCTTATTATCATTTGAAATTATTTTAACTATTTTGCAAATATATTAAAAAAAACTAAATTAAAAAAATCATTTAACAAACTAAAAATAATTAAAAACTACACACATTTATAATTGGTATTTTTTTAGTTTTAATAAAAAATATAATATTTATAATCATTTAAAAATATATCGAAATCATTTTCATTCATTCACATTAAGAAGAAGTTTGTGTTGCATTTATCCGCCAGATTTCATCAAAAACCTTTTTGTGTGGGAGCAGAGTGTGGACACCTCATCAGTGGGGGCCGGTTAAAAAGTTTCAGAAACAAAAACTAGAACAAAATCATATTAAATATATTGCCGTTGTTGTTTGTGGAGTCGTGTAAGAGAAATAGGGGAGCAGGAGCAGGAGGAGGAGAATAGAAGAGAAAAAGGTTTGAACAAATTGTTTATGCACAAGAAGAAAGGAAAAAATACGAGAAAATGTTTTCTTCGAATACTCGAAAATTGTTGTCGATTTGCTTAAGATTCACATTTTCGATACGCTGTCTCTGCGAGTGTGTTTGTGTGTATGGGCTCGCTGGTGAAGGGACCGTCGTGAGGGGAAGGAAGTGGATTTCCAATCATAGCTATTCAATTCATATCATATCGCTTCGTATTTTGTTGCACAAATTTCACAATTTTTCATCAGCAGCATCAGCGTTCACCAATTTGTTGCCTTGCCGTTGTGGTTGTTGTTGCTACAGCTGCTGCTGCTGCTGCTGTTATGGTTGCTGTTGTTGCTGTCGTAGTAGTAGTAGTAGGTTTATTTGTTGTATTTCCTTTGTTTTGTTTTCTTTTCTTTTTTAAATTAAAAAAATGAACACTTTTCAACTGGTGGGAATTTTTTATATATGGTTTTATTTTGGAAATCTATTGCACGCAACATGAATTTTTATGGCCATTTTTGTGCTTTAGCCGAGCTTTGGGCTTGTAGCGCTCCAAATATGATAACTGTTTGGCATTGATGGCTCCTCGTCGTTTGCTATTGTTGTTTGGGGGGAGAAAGAAAAGAAATACAATTAATAACACATAAATTATTTGTTTATTTGAGTATACTCACTCCCTGATCATTTCTACAGCTGCCTCATATTTCAAACCCAACTCAATGAGAGCCAATGCTACCAAAACGGGTGCACGGCCGAGACCAGCGACACAGTGCACAGCAACACAAGCTTCAGGATTCTGTTGATATCTGCAAAAGGGAAACGAGTCATAAGACAATTGTACATTAGTAATGCATTGGAGTAAAGGGAAATGGGAATATAAAATAAAGAAGAAACGAAGAAACGTAAAATAATACAAGTATGGAAAGGCTAAATATGACCTTGACCAACTATATGATATCCCCTACACCACACTCGCTGTGCAGAATTTGTTGTCATCCCTGAAATCAAATTGGTTTGAGACCTTGTCTTCACATTTTTGGTTTATTCAAAGGGTCTCTTCATTTACTTTTTAAAATTGAAGAAAGATGACTTAAACAACAAGCCCGAAAAACTAAGAAAAATTAATACGTATGACCCAAGGCAGATGCTAAAGGATTGTTCATGCAAAATCTGGATTCCTATATGCAAATGAAATATATTTTTATAATGTTTTCCTCTCAAGATATGGATTTTTATGTTTTTTTTTCGTTAACAGATCAAAATATTTTTATCACGTTTTATTCACAAAATTTTAGAATAGTTTGCCTCAGGGGTTCTAGCTTGTTCATTCAACTGTGGCGTCTTTCAAACGGAAATCTTCGCAATTTCATAAACTTTCATATTTAGCCAGAACTAGTCGCTTAGGACTCTTTGTAGACAGTCAAGCTGCCCTTTTGTCTCCAAGATCTAACCGCATAACATTTGCTAATGTAGATGGCAGTGCATTGATGAGCTGTCCAGACTGAGCACATATGAAACGAACCAGCCCATGAGTTAGAGAGGATGCGATGAACTTTCAGCACTTTTGCTACGGACTTGGCCGTAACACCGACAGAGTTCATTTCAAGTAAAAAAAAATTTGAAACTTGTCAAGTCTCCAGACAAGCCTGTCCTTGATATAATAAAAAACGTACCAGAGCTCTTTTCAACCAAAATCGAAAAAACGTCTCAAGAAAGATTGCAGTGCTGACGGGCCAAAAGCCAATTGAAAGCCATATGCGTCGATTGAAGCTGTAATTTAAAGATCACTGCCGTAGATTCGACAACGAAGTGGAGAAAGAGACAGTCCAGCACTTCTTATGCGAATGTCCAGCTATAATAAATCCCTAGGGAAACAATTACTACACGACATTGAATTGATGAGATATCGGAAATTTACATTAGAGTTCTAATGGAATAGTATCTCAATCTTTGAAGCCAGATATCACAGACTTTTCAGCATTCTCGACTGGAAATTGAAAATGCACAAAACAAAAAATTTAGTGACAAAGTCTCAAACTAGCCAACACAAACTTTTACATGAAGTTATCTTTAGATTAGAGTTCTAATGAAATAGTATCTCAATCTTTGAAGCCAGATATCACAGACTTTTCAGCATTTCCGACTGGAAATTGAAAATGCACAAAACAAAAAATTTAGTGGCAAAGTCTCAAACTAGCCAACACAAACTCTTACATGATGTTATCTTCCATCGATAACACACTTTCAAAAATTGTTTTTTGCCCTACATACATTTCATATATATATATATATATATATTTATACATTTATTTTCGTCGTTCCATTGTGGAACATAAGGCCATGTTTTTATGCTCAAAGAAAATTGTTAATTTCGACCAGCAGAGACAGGATACATAGGGGTGTCATATAATATGATTGTACTGGTATGCAAAAGAGGTAAACACAATTTTTTTTAATTTTAATTCCGATAAATGAGAAATTTAAACTTGAATTTTGCAACATCCCCAAATTTTCCAAATTCCTATTCTGATAATAATGGGATTCTAGGACACCCCAGACTGTGTTCTTGTGTGTCAAAATGACATATATTTTAAAAATATACCTCAAGATTGAATTATGGATAATTTTCAGGGATTTCAGGGTTGTTATGAAATCCTATTGTTATCAGAATTAAAATCGACTTGTAGAGTCTAATAGCCTCTTCAGGCAGCATGTGAAGTCAAGGTCGATTAACAAATGTCAAATTTAATTGGTATGGGATCTGACGTATGTAAATCGATCTTGAGTCGTTTAATCTAAAGGAAATCTTTCTACGAAATAAAACACCACCATTCAGTATTCACACAGCATGCATATTCGATCAATTTATGGAAAACCAAGAACCATCATTCTGTTCATATTGAAATCTTGATAGTAGACATCGGGACATATCACAGATTCCCATCGAAACTGATTTAATTTGTAAATACTTTTTTGAGTATTAACAGAAAATTTTCTCTTTAATAAATATAAAATAATTTATTTTAACTTTAATAGTTAATGAAAAGTGTTCTATGCATTATATAGGTTCCGCCATCTAACGATTTTTAACTATTCAACCGTTGGACTATTATTTGTTGGGCCATTTGAATGAATTTGTTTTGCATTATTAACCGGAAGGATTGTACTTTCAAATAAAAAAAGAAATTTGAGAAAATATTATATTTTTATAGCATTTTCAAAAAAAAAAAGTTATTTGTTGAAATAAAGGGTGTTTTTTATTGGGGTATAGAACTTTAAGTTGGCATCTCTTTTTTAACTGGCGGCCATTTTGTCAGCTGTCATGTGATTAATATTTAGTTTGGTTTGCCATTTCATCATGAACAGGTTGACAAAAGAACAACGCTTGCAAATCGTGCAAAATTTATTTCGAAAGTAATGGTTCAGTTCGCGAAGTTCACCGCAAGCTCCGTCCATTTTATGGTCGACATAATCGTCCATCAGAGCAATTAATTCGGTTAACCATGGATCGTGTGATTTGACACCATTGGATTATTTTCTTTGGGGATATGTGAAGTCGCTCGTCTACGCCAACAAACCAGAAACGTTAGGGGACTTGGAAGCCAACATTCGTGGCGTTATTGCCAACATACGGCCCCATATGCTCGAAAAAGTGGTTGAAAATTGGACCTGTAGAATTGGCTATATTCGAGCCAGCCGCGGCGGCCACATGGCCGAAATCATATTTAAACATTAATGGCATAAAATTATCCTTCCAATAAAGCCAAATTGATGGACATTAAAACGATTTTCTTGTGTTTTATTTCAATTCGAAGTTCTATACTTCAATAAAAAACACCCTTTATGTGGTTTCTAGAGCGGACAAAGTAAATCATAGGAGACATTGGTATGGGGTCCGCCATCTAACGTTTTTTTCAACTATTCAACCGTTGGACTATTATTTGTGGGGTGCCCGAGGCAGCCATTTAAATGAAATTATTTTCCATTATTAACCGGAAGGATTGTGCTTTCAAATAAAAAAAGAAATTTGAGAAAATATTCAGTAGTTTTTTTTATAGCATTTTCAAAAAAAAAAGTTATTTGGCGGACCCCATATTTCGTTTCCAAGAAATTTGCTCTCATTCCTTAAACAAAATTAATTTTACATTTTCTGTAGAAGCAAAATTCGGATTTCATTCCGCTTCCGACCGGATTTGGACTCTGTGACAAGACCCTACATATCCGATCTAGATCAAAATCGATTCGAAAAAGACCTCCGAAACAAAAAATTATTTAAAATGTGGTAAGTTTCCCCAGTTTATTTATTCTATATATTTTGTTTCGTAATACAAACGCCCTTCAAAACAAATTAGGTATCAGCTGTTTTAGTAGCACCACTAGCTTATAATTTCCATTGCCTTGTTTATAAAATTAAGCGTCGATCGCCTGAAATAGATTAAGCGACAATGTTCAGATTTTTGACACTACGTGCAGGGTATTTGCAAGTTTCTAACTCAAAAGAAGGCATCGTACCTGTGATGGCTTCCACTGTGGTTGCAAACCATTGCTTTTCTGATTTTAAATTTGATATTTGGCTTCAAAAGGTCTAGTTTGTACAGCTAAACTATTAATTTGTACGATGGGCGTCATCACTGGGCTGTATTTCAAGTTCGGTCTTTACTTTTTGAACACTGATTCAGAACACATAGAACAAATGCTGGCGAATAAAATCTCCCTGAAAATGAATTGTTCCCTTACATATCCAAACGTGATTTATGGTCATTTTCGAGTTTCTTCTGCTTCCATTCTTCGTTTTGATCGCCTTATTTCATTTCCAACATAACGAACTGAAACCTATTCCCGGATTATATTCATATTACCATTTTACGCCTGTAGGAGAATAAAACAATTCCACATGAATAAATTTATTTTGATACCATTTAAAACATTTCTAAGCGTTACTCTTGAATATACCTGACATAGGCCATAAAAAATGATGACAAATAAGGAAAGGTCGGGCGAATCCAACTTTCATATCAAGGTTTTTTTCAAAACTTTACCAAAACAGGGGACGATGTGGCTCACTTTCCCTCTAGATGTTTCTGGGTGCATTCATCAAAAATTTCATCAGAATTGGTTAAAATAATTGAAATTGAGATTTTCAATTTCAATTTGAGAAAATTCCATATGAAAAATTTCCATTTCAAATTAAGAAAATTTCAATTGAAATTGAGATTTAGATTTTCCATTTCAATTCTAGAAAACTCCATTCGAAATTTCCATTTCAAATTGAGAAATTTCAATTGAAATTGAGAATTTTCATTTCATAATGTGAAATTACTAAATGAAACTGAGAATTTCTCTTTATATCTGAGAAAATATCAATTGAAATTGAGAATTTATATTTCAAACTGAAAAAATTCCAATTGAAATTGAGAATTTAGATTTCAAATTGTGAAAATTACAATTGAAAATGAGAACTTATATTTCGAATTGAGATAAGTCTTATTGAAATTGATAAAAAATCAGACATTTTCAGGCAGGAAAAAGATTGAATTGGTCCTCAGCATTAACGAATTTCAAACGATATTTTTATACACTCCACGAGAGTATTATGTCTTTGTGCATTTGTTTGTAACACCCAAATGGAAGGGAGATAGACCCATTGTTTATTATACAGATCGGCTTAGAATCACTTTCTGAGTCGATTTAGCAATGTCCGTCTGTCTGTGTGTCCATCTATTGTTGTAATCACGATACAGGTCGCAATTGTAGCCAGAACCAAACGAAACTTTGCACAACGAAGTTTTTTGGGACAAGGACGAACGCTATTTAATTTGAAGAAAATCGGTTCAGATTTAGATATAGCCCCCATACGAATTTCACTCCGGATTTGACCCTTTTCACTCTATATACCACATATTTCAACAGATTTACTTCGAAATTGGCAAAACAGCTTATATTTCCACTGGAAACACCTGTGGTAAAAATGTGTTAGATCGGTTCAGATTTATATGTAGCTCCCATACAAATTTCGCTCCCAATTTGATTTTTTCGGCTCTATAATCCACATATTTTAACAGATTTTCTTCAAAATTTGCAAAACACCTTATATTCCAATTGGAAACACCTGTGGTAAAAATGTGTTACATCGGTTCAGATTTATATATAGCTCCCATACAAATTTCGCTCCCACTTTGAAAATTTCCGCTCCAGAATCCACACATTTTAACAGATTTTCATCAAAATTGGCAAAACATCATATATTTAAACTAGGTACACCTATGGTGAAAATGGGTCACATCGGTTCAGATTTACATATAGCTCTCATACAAATTTCGTTCCCCAGAAACCGCGTATTTTCAGAGAATTTCTTAAAATTGAGCTTAACACGTTATACTTCAACTAGAAGAACTTATTGTGAAAGTTAGTTCTATGCCCAGATACAAATATTATTCTCGATTTGACAAATTGGACCACGTCATATTAGCCTGTGATTAGGAAACATACAAAAAATGTTCCCTTTTTACTGAATTGAATTGTATTCCGATAGAAAGTGGAGTGTATCATATAGTCGGCCCCGCCCGACTTTAGCCTTTCCTTACTTGTTTTTTAATGTTTATACAATTCTCTAGGGTCCTATATTTGGCGGTGCAAAATCAGTAGAAAAAAATAGAAATAATTATGTTAGTTTTCAAAGACTTGTACCAAGCAGCTACGGGATTAATCTGTTAACGCAGGGGTGTCATCAAATGCTTCTTGTGTAAAAATAACATACTACGCCAAAATCGGTAAAAAAATACGTGGTTTATGGAGAGGAAGAAGAAAATTTGGCAGTGACTTTTATATGGGGGCTATAACTAAAACTGAAACGATTTTCTTTAAATTCAAAAGCGTCCGTTCTTGACCTGCGAAAATCCATTGTGCTAAATTTTGTTAGGATCGGATGTTAGCAATTGTAATTGCGACTTGTATTTGGAGTACAGGAATATATGAAGAGAGAGGCATGCCGAAGCTGATTCAAAAAATGATTCTAAATCGATCAACATAATAAACAATTTGTGTGTTATAAACAAATACACAAATGCATATTACCCTAATGGAGGCTATACTAAATTGTTCGTAGACTTTTTTGATATATATTTTCTATTACGTTCAAAAATACATACATAAAATATATTCTTAATCATGACCATAAAATAATGATTCACAAGTTGTTGGCTAAAAACAGTCTATTTTGTTAACTTCCTCAAATAGAGTGAGTCAGCTATGGAATGTTGATCCATCTTAAGCATGAACAATTCTTTAGGACAATGATCTGCAATTCACTTTAATATTTTTTGTTGCTATTTTGTTATTTCATTATACAAGAGTTTTTATCTCTAGAGTGCCAAAAAATGGAATTCACGTCGTTGGTGCAAAGTTGAGGAAGTTCCAGAAACCAGCTTTTACTGATCAGGTAGATCAAGACTTTGATATCCATAATATGTGGTACCAACACAAGGAGTTTTAAAAATCATAATTTTTTGAGATTATTTTTTTCGAAACAAAAATTTCACAAGATTTCAAGACATCATAAATTAAATTACAAAAATTTAGATCTAAACAAAAACTTTTATGTTTTACAAATATCTTTGTACATATTTGTAATCAAAAAACAGATTTTGAAAATAAAAACTCAACACAGATTACCAAAAAGAAAATTAAGAAGAAGAAGATAAAAGTTCACAATGACAACAATAACAACGGAAACGCAATAATAATTGAAAACTCAAGAAAACAAAAACGAAAACCTTACCTACAAGTGGTATCTGTATCATCAGTAATTATAGGTTTATTTAAATTTTGATATTGTAAATTATTGATAGTGTTGTAGGTAGTAGTAGTAGTAGGAGAAGTAGTAGTGGTGGTGGTGTTGGTGTTGGTAGTAGTAGTAGTAGTATCTGCTGTTTTATGAAATTTATGTCGAAATGAGAAACGTTTGTTCCTCATAAAGGATGCACGAGAGGAAGAGGATTTCGTACTAAAACTACAAAAGAAAAAAGAAGAAGAAGGGGGAAGAAGAAAAAATGGGAAATGAGAAAAATTCAAATTGCAAAAACAAGAGCAACAAACAAGTTGGGGCGCAAAACAACAAAAAAAGAAAATGTTAAATTGGGTGGACTGATACGACGAGGTTATTATTCTTTCGGTTTGTTTTTAGTACAAAAAAAGGCAAAACAAAAATGTTAACTAATTCGGCATTAATAAACAAACACACTAATGAAGAGTTTTAATTTCTTAAGAATTTATTTAGTAAACACAAGTTAATAATGATAAATAACAATAAATGGTATTTGTTATAGGCGAAATAGAGGGGGAGGTAGTTGGCGGTGTGTGAAACAAACAAAATGAGCCGCCCCGAAACAAAGGCTCTACAAAGGAATAGTTATTTACATACAATTCAGAAACACGAGAAGGGATTAAAACAAATGCATACATATTAGGAAAGAAAACGGTAAATTTCGAATTATTACGAAATAAACTTGAAATTACAAACGATAACTTGCATAATCTGAATGACGTCAAAAGAAAGGTAATCAATTTGTGAAGTGTGAATGTCTCTTGAAACGAACTATCTTATCGGCCGACATGGCATAGTCATATCTCAAGATTTTGAGATAGGCAATCTTATCGAAATAAATGTCAATAATGTGGTTCCTCTAGTCTTCTTTTGTTTTTGTGTTGGTGGTGAATGGTGTTGTGTTAAAATGATAAATAAAAGCTATCTTGTATACAAAGTGATTCACTTGGAGGTTACAATCAATCCAGCTAGAATTAGTTTTATATCCGTGTGATTAAAAAAACAAATGAGTTTACAAAAAATAATAATACTAATAATATTTATAGACATCCTAGACGGAAGGAATGACCAATAGCAACACACAAAGACAATAGAGTATCTTCAGGCTCTTAGTAATATTGTTACAGTAACATTGCAATATCCATTTGTCACTTATTAAAAGTGCAAAATCCAGCTACTTTCACCCATCCATTGCTTCTACAAATGGTCTACTCTTACATTGTCCGACAGTTCATATTACATCTCAATCAAATCATATATACGTCTGAAACTATAGACAAAATGGAGTTATTGGCGTTTTCAGTTTTTCTTTTCCTAACCCTGTTGCCGCTTAAAAGGACTGCTAAGTTTCAAAGGATTACATTTTTCAAATAATTATTTTTAATACTTATTCGCATCCTACGTATCCGATATAGGTATCAAATTAAAGAGGAGAATAATTGTTAAAAATACTTCAAATTCTTCTATACTAGTTTAGCAATAATAACCATTTTAAGTTTCCCCTCTTAAAATGTAAAATATGAATAAATTAAATGAGAATACTTGAAATTGTCGTTAAAGCTAAACTAATACAGATAGAAGCAAGAAATTTGACGTATTTTTAACAGACATTCTCCTTTTTAATTTGATACTTATATCGGTATCGTATGAAGCGAATCATGACAAATCATACTCATCGATATGGAATAATTTTCGATATTGACTCACATTGTATGTTGTTTAGGGGTGGGATAGTGCACGACTTTTTGTATTCGATATGCAAGAACCCCTAATTTAGTGAGTTTCGAGAAAAACTACATCAGCCAACAAATAGGGGTGTAAGTGGGCGCTCATTGGGGCCAAACGTGGGGAAAATGGTAAAAATATACAAAATGCCCAATATCTACCTCGGAGTCGCCCCAGAGGTGTTAAATGTAAGAGCGACCCTCATTAATTTTCCCTCCCCAACATTTTTTCGAACGCACATATCCTCTATCCCCACTCCTTAAGGGGGCTCCCACACATTTTTTTATAAAATTTGCTTCCACTGCTCTAACTGGCTCAAAGAGGCCTCTGGTGGAGTCAAATGTTTGACCGACCCTCAATATTTGTTCAACCTTTGCATTTTCTTTGATTATATCTGCTTTCTATCTTCCCCATACAATTTTTTATTTTTTATGACAGCAAGGACCACAACTTCCCCGGAGTCGCCCCTAGCAGGGTTATATGTAAGACCAACCTCCATTAATATTCCCTTTCGAACATTTCTTCCAAACACACTTACCCCCAATACCCACTCCTTAATGGAGCTCCCATATAAAAGCTGTCTTTCTATAAAATTTACTCCCACAGCTCTAACTGCTCCAAGGAGACAACTAGAGGAGTCAAATGTATGACCAACCCATAATATTTTTTCAACTTAAACATTTTCTCACCATACCAAACAAAAAATTTCCCTCGAAAGAAGGACATTTTTATGGGAGCTATATATAAATCTGAACCGATTTAACCCATCTTCACCAGAAATGATTCTAGTTGAAATATAAGATGCTGTGCCAAGTGGTTTCTAGAGCAGAAAAGTTAAATCGGATTTGTATGGTGACGGAGACATTTCTCGTCGAAATATTTGATCAAAATCTGTTAAAATATATGATTTCTAGAGCAGAAAAAGTCAAATCGAGAGCTACATTCGTATGGAGACTATACCTAAATTTGAAGCAATTTGACCCATTTTCACCACAGATGTTTCTAGTTTAATTATTATTAGGTGTTGTGCCAAATTTGAAGAAATTCTGTTAAAATATATGGTTTCTAGAGAAGAGAAAATCATATCAGGAGCGACATTTGTATGGTGAATATATCTAAATCTAAACCAATTTAACCCATTTTAACCGGAAACATTTCTAGTTAAAATATAAGATGTTGTAAATTTTAAGAGATTCTGTTCAAAGATATGATATCTAAAGCATAAAAAGTGAAATCGGGAGCGTAATTTGTATGGTAGCTATATCTAAATCTGAACCGATTTGACCCATCTTCACCACATATGTTTCTATTTGTAATATAAAGCGCTGTGCCAAATATGAAGAAAATCTGTTCAAATATATGGTTTCTAGAGCAGAAAATTTAAAATCTGAAGCGACATTCGTGAGGCGCTATATCACCAAAGATATTTCTAGTTGAAATATGTGATGTTTTGCCAAATTTGATCGTTGATTGAGAACGGAAAAAGACAAATCGGGAGTTACATTTATAGGGAAGAGACGTATCAAGAGTGATATTATTGGCCAATGGAATGAAGCTTCAATTCAACTTCAATCACTGTCGTGGTTGCAACAAGGGAAAGGAAGACGAGATAGTCGAACACTTCTAATAAACCCACGGTACAGGGTCTTTGGGAAGCACTTACTACAAGACATTGACGAGATATCGGAAATTGATATTATAGATCTAATCAAATACCTCAATCTTTCAAGCTGGATATAACAGAATTTTCCGAGTGGTGTGGTCCATTAAAAACGGTGCGTTAAGGTACCACATGAAGCTCCCGCGAGAGCGGCTTCGCTTCCTTTTGGGTGTTATAAAGAAATTCACAAAGAAATGATGGAGGATATAAAAATGGTTAGGTGACCGAGTCTACCAAGACTATAGTCAGTGATTTTGCAATGTATACTCCAATTTAACCCGGTCACACACCTAAGACTTTCACTAAATCAAAATTATTATACAATAATATCATCATCAACAATCAGAACTACTTCATTTGCATATTTTCCAATTAAGTTTGAAGCAATCTATCAAAAAAGTCAAATCAAATTATTCTATTTGTTAGAAACCCAAATAAAACATTAGGGTGTAATTGTATTTAATGGTAAAAGACGAACAAAAGGTGATAAAAGATAAAATTCCAATTGTAACCTCCAATTGAATAGTTGATTTTCAATACAAAAATCTTAGGAAGAATGGTGGTCATCCTTATGTTTTCGAAAAAAAAAGTAATTTTAAGGTTGCAGGTTCAAACATGTTATAGACTTTTTCAGTGCTGACACACATGAATTTTGTTTTAAAAAGATTTCACTATGTAGTTTCTGAAGCCATCTGTGCATGAAGTCCACTTAAAGGGACTGCAAATATATCCTTAAATCTGTTGGTAGAAAACTTCATGTACTAATGGGTAGAAAAAAACATAATCCACAAATAAATTAATTTAAAATTTTAATTGAATGGTTGTCAAGCCCAAAGATCTCTAGCTTGACAACCGTTAAATATAAATTTGAATTTAAAAAGGTCGAACAATTCAAAATATAAAAAGTGAGTTCGATTTTTGGAAATAGCTTAATAAATATAATCATCTTTTAAGGATTTAAAATCAAAAATTTGTTTACAAAAAATTCGATTCAATGAACTAAATTCTCAAAGTCGTATAAGAATTATTGAACCTTTTGGGTTAAACGAAAAAGAAAACAACAATCCATGTTAAATACAAAAATACACACAAAGAAAAGTCGTTCTTTCTTAATGGGTTTTCAATGGTTTAGTTACAAAAAAAAAACAATTCAAAAATCTATACAAAAATACATAAAGAAAAAAATGTACAAAATACGATGGACAAAAACAAATTCGTGGGAAACAAAAAACTAACACAAAAAATTCATAAGCTTTCAAATAAAGCCAATTTTTGCACACACACACAAAAAATAGTAGACAAAGAGTATTTTAAGAAAAAAACAGTTGACAGTACTTACTTTTGTTTTAAAATCTCAAACCATTCGTCAACAACATTCTGCGGCGGGAAAGTACCATCTTCGAATGCTAAATCTTTAACGGTGATGCCTTGTGCTTCCAATTCTTCAGTATTGTAACTGGGCTCGCAGACGCGAACGACAGTATTAACATTATTTTTCTTTAATTCCTGCAATAGAGTAAGAGAAATGGATGTTGATTTATAAATTGTAAAAGTAAGAATATTTATTATCGCTAAGGAATGACGTCGTCGCTAGAAGACAAATAAAATTTGAGAGGATGAGTCCAAATCTCTGTCCAAATTGGAAATATAGAAGTATTCATCTCCTCTAAAGACTATTAGGATTTTATGATAACTTATATCGGAAGTAGTCTCTTTAGTTTTTGAATAATTTTGAACGAGATTTATATCTTGTTCAGTATGAACGAGATTTATATCTTGTTCAGTATATTTAAAAGTACATTTCGATCGTAAATTTCACGATTACGTTTAAATGCCCCTCCCGTCTGATTTGCATTTTCATAGAAATTTTGAAAACAAATATTAAGGATTGAAAAAGATTTACTTTGTGATTTTTACTTTTCCTAAAAGGCCTAAAACTAACAGGGATATGTTAAAACAAACAAAGGAGTTCTTCGAGTATAATATTTAAACTAAAAACGAAGTCCTCCCTGAAAAAGGGAAAAGAAACCCGGAACTATTAAAAAATATGAACTAATCCTTCTACAACAAGGACTTTCCGTACATTATACATAATGTTGTTGGGACTTACCATAATATAATGATGTATGGTTACATCTGATGGCCGATCAGTGATTAGGAACTTCATTCCCTTAAACTCAATAAGAGCTGGTGCGGGGCGTAAATCCTTTTGACGCATGTTGCTCATTAATATCAAAATACAATTTTTATATAAACAAAAAAATAAACTTTTACAAACTTATTTATATATATTATATACGAACAAAACGAACGCGCGTTTTACACTCTCTGTCTCTCACTTTCAGACACACAAGAACAAATAAAAATCGGACTTATTATTCTTCCTCTTCCTATCCTTCTTCTTCTCTATATATATAATCAGTATAGTATAAATTGATCTTATATAAGAATATAATTAAGTAAATATTATTTGTTGTTGTTGTTTTAAGATTTTACAAAAAGACTGTTTCTCTTTTCTTCCTTTTTTTTAAATAGATAGAGTAGTTTTGTTAAAACCAAAAAAAAAAACAAGAATTATTCTTTTACAAATGAAGAAATAATGTTTTTCTTAAAGAGGTTTGTAGCGTTTTCTTTTAGTTTAGAGTTGTTGTTCTTTTTGTAAGATGTCTTTTACTTTGTATAGAGTGTTGTTGTTTTCAAACTGTTGTAGGTTTTTTGTTTTAGAAAATGAGGTTTCTTCAGTTTTCTGTTTTTTTTTTCTGAGGGGGAGTGGGGGTGTTGTGTGTGTTCGTTCTTTAAGGTCCAAAAGATTATTGAAAATTTAAAAGGTTTTCCAAATCCAAAGAATATTTTTGAATTGATTTCTTTCTTTAGAGTAGTTTTATAAAAGTAGTTAAAAGTTCGGGTTTGCTTTTAGTAGCGTTTTTTTACAATTGTTTAATCTCTAGCGGAAGAATTGTTCTGTGTGTTTTGGATTTTTTAAAAATTCAGCGTTTTCTTTTCTCTTCAAAATCAAATTTTTGAAAAACAGTTAAGTATTTTAGCGTTTGTTGTTGTTGTTTTTTTTTACAAAGATTTTAAGCAAGTTTTCTTTTGTTTTCTCTTAAGTACATGAATAATAATATTTTAAGTTCGTTTGTTTTTCTTTCTCTGTGTTTAGTTAGGATAAGTTTAACTTTTTAAGCTTAAAAATTATCACAAAAAATTAAGAAAAAATGTGTTTTTTTTTTAGAAAAAATTAGATCAAAAAATATTCCCTTCTTCTATGCTCTCGTTACAATGAAGATCCCTGTTCCATGTTTTCTAATCTTGTTAATTTCAATATCCTTTTTTTCTGGGGAGTTGTTGGTTGGTTGGCGAGGAGTTGTGGATTTCGTTGGCGTTGATTAATTTTTCTTTCTTTCTTTCAAAACTGCAGTGGTTTGCTATTGCTGTTGTTGGTTGTTGTAGTTTTGGATGAATACCACGTTGTTGATATGATCAGTTAGATGTACTGTTGTTGTTGCTGTTGTTGTTTTTTGTTATCCCTTTCCTTGGTTGTACGTATTTTAGTGATACGTTTTCCGGCCTTTCTTCTTTGTTACGTTTTACTCTCCTCCGTTGTTTGCTCTGTGGTTGGTTGTAGCTTAGCTTTCCGTCTTAAACTTGCAGTTTCTTCGTCTAACTTTTAAACGTCTTCGTAAACGTTTTGATTTCCTTTTCAATCCTTCGCTACGGAATTTTTCCCCCTGCAAAGAGATGAAAACAAAAACACACAAAGAAATGATAAGTACAAGTTTCACAGACAGAGAGCTTTGGATAAACGTTTACATTGATGAGCATATAACATTTTAAAATCGGGTAAATCAAAGATGCCAACCGTGAGAGCAGGCACTCTCTAATCAATAGTGATACAACGTATCATCTTTTTTTCATTATGTTGGCAAGTGTCCTATTCATTTCAATGTTTATTAGATCAAGAGAAGTATAACGCGAACTTTTCATGTTATATCTCCGATTCTATTACATTAAGATATTATCGGAAAGAAAACAGAAATTCTACCAAAAAGAAAAAAATATCATGAAGAACTATTGTAATACCCCTAGTATATTATGATTTCAACGTGGCCTCAGTCCAAGTCGACTAGCCAAGAACTGAGAGATAAATAAGTTCGGTACAGGGGATGCAAGATATTTAATCAGGAAATTCATATTTCCCTTTCGAAAAAAAAAGACATAGAACGGCTTCCTAACCTGGATCTATGTTTTGTAAGTCTGCACATTACAAACTGCGAAGGAATCGTAGAAGCTCGAAGCCAAGAACTGAGACTCTCACCATAATCTTGCGCTGGGCGCCAAGTAAGTTCGGGACAGGAAATAAGATCTATAGTCAATGCTATTATAATTTTAAGTCTGCAAACTGTAAAGAAATCCCAGAAGCTCTAAACCAAATAGCCAAGCCAGAACTGAGGAATGAATGTTAAAGACGGCTAGACAAGAACTGAGAATTCCACCACAGTCTAGGAAGTTCGTAAAAGGAAATACAATATCTTCAATCGACGCTTTTCTTTTCGAAAAAGAGCTAAGAACTGTTTCCTAACCCAGATCTATGAGGGATTCCATAGGACGAATTCGCGTGAGAAAAAATCGTCAACATGGACGAGAGTGAGAAAGTAGATTGATACACTTTTTTAGATATTTTCTAATGCAACGAAATTCATAACCACCATTGATGTCTAAGACGAAAGGAAACTCACACTGTGCTTTTTCTTGTTAAAAAGAAAACAAAAAAGAAAGATTAATAGTCGGTTTCCTGAAGACAAATGAATTGTCAAAATTGAAGAGTTTAGAAATTAGGTTTTCTAAATTCTGAATATCTGATTCTATTTGTGTATATGCTCCTACCGTATTTTTCTATCGTGTAGCTTCAAAAATGAGCGCCTAAGACTACCAAAACTAAATTTATAACGCATTCAGCTTCCTTAGTAATTAATTCTAAACGAGTTCTTAGTAATTAATAGTTGGTTTCCAGAAGATGAATTAATTTATCTTTTTTTTAATTTTGAAGCCATTCGGCCAATTATCATAAAATTACAATAGACAACAGATAAATTCTTATCAAGTCTATAGAAAAAATAACTAAAGATTAATTTTAAATAAATCAATTATATACATACATTCTGATGCATTAATATGTTAGAAAAAAAAACTTAAAGAATCGTCAACATTGCAGGCGTGAGGAAGTGGATTTATGCATGGGTAAGATAAGTACTCTGAGCTATTCTCTGTTAAAATGAAAACAAAAAAGAAAGCTGATTTGTTGTACCACGCCAAATCCTGATGATCCTCACCAAAATGTGAATGAAACTCCGAAGCACAATTCTCCTCAAAGGGAATCTGGTCCAGAATAATAATAGTATTAATATTTTCCTCCTACGTAATTATTGTCAAGCTCTTTCTTAAGAGGAAAATAGAGAAGTAACCGAGGTATTCCTTAAGGCGAAGTAGAATTCTTCTTGTTTTGACTTATTGGCAGGTAACTCTTCCTCCATTAAAGGGTGAATAAGCTTTAAAGTTCCTCTGCTAAGAATGCTTTAAAGTTCCTCTGCTAAGAAGGGAATAAGATTAGCAGCTATTAACCACAGAAATGAGAGGCTTCCCAGTTTAATCTATTTTCTTGTTGGAAAAGAGGAAGTACCGGTATTCGTTACAGTAAACGAAGTAGCTTAGATGTTCCTCGGCTAGTATAGGTAGGTTGAATGGGTAGACCGGGCAAGCAATATATGCATATTAGTGTAATCGAGGACTAATTGTTAATTATGATACCCTTGAAAGAAGGAAAGAATTTTATGGGTTATGAAAGAAAAGGAGAAAATGAAATGAAAGGAGCAAACCAATTGGCCTTATCTATGAGTTGATACAGGGGTTTTAGAGTAGCGCCTGCTACTTCGGCCAGACCCTCAAGATAATGGAGCCTAAGTTCCTGCAGTCCGTGGCATGAGCATAGCAGGTGTTCCGTCGAATACTCTTATTCTTCGGCTATTTTAACTGCTGAAGAATCTTAGCAATTACTTCACTAAATGTCCATCGCATAAGAAAGGAAGATGATTAGCTGTGCCTTATTAAAAGGTAGAAAATTAGACGTCTATATTTATAAAAGAGAATGCCGTCCGTGTGAACACGCAAAACTTTATAACGGATCGTCTGATTTTCACGATTTTGGGCTTGATGACTTCGTGTTGGCCCAAGGAAGGACATAGGATGTAAAATTGGTACATAAATATTACTGACCACGAGAATGATAAATATGATGCCGAAATTTGGATTTTCATTTTATGTGTGTGGCAATAGTGTTTTTTTGAGCCAGAAGGCTGCAAATTGGAACGTATATATTACTGACCACAAGAAAGATAAATATGATGCTGTAGTTTGAATTTTCGTTTGGTGGGTAGTTGGGGCGTGGCAAAAGTGTCTTTTAGCTAGAAGGCTGAAAATTGGAACGTATATATTACTGACCACGATAATATCAATATGATAAGATCAATATGAAACCTGATTTTAATTTTACCATTTGTGTTTTTGCCTGGCGAAGCGGGCGGGGTTCAGCTAGTTTTTCATATAAGGAAGACATATAAGTAGTCCTCATATACGAAAGAAAAAGGGTGCGCTGCAAAAACCTTTCATTGCTAGACAGGATCGTTGTCAAACAGGAACAGAAAAACTCAGAAAAAGACGTAGTTTCACAGAAAAGACTGTGGGTCTCTAAGAGTCTTTTCCCTCAGAAGTAGAGAATTACTGATAAGTAACAGAACTAAAGGTTTGGGAACCTCAATATTAATATATTGAATATAATATATTAATATATTTGAATATAATAAAATAATGATAAAACTCTGAAAGGTTGATCTAGGACAAAGTTGATAAAACTTAAAATCAGATGTATTCTCAGAAGAAATGAAGCTCCGAATCTCTTTCATATGAAGTTGAGAACGAAGAAGAGTAAACTCTCATTGAATTGTTAATAGGCAAATAAACTGTTTAATAATAGGTCGGGGAATCTTAGTAGTTAAGACCTTTATCAACAATAAGTGCAGAATCTCTTCCCAAAGAGGTAGATAATGTTGATTTTCATCTTGAATTATTGATAAGCAACTAAACTGTTGAACTAAAGGTCGGGTAGTTCAGATTTTTGTCAAACTGGAACAAAACTTTGAATAAGATATATTCTCTGAAAAGAGGAAGCTCCGAATCTCTTCCCTATGAGCATATAATTTCACAGGGAATACAGTGCAGAGTATCTTCTCTAAGAGGTAGATAATGTTGCTCTTCATCATTATTGATAAGCAACTGAACTGTTGAACTATAGATTGGGAGAACCTCTGTAGATAAGATCTTTGTCAAACAGGATTAAAGGTTGAATGGTTGATCTTTCCCAAACTGGACAAAACTTAGAAGTATTCTCAGAAGAAATGAAGACCTGAATCCCTTTCTTATGAGGTAGAGAATGAAGAAAAGTAAACTCTAATTGAATTGTTAATAAGCCACTGAACTGTTGAACTAATGATCGAGGAACCTCAATAGTTAAGATCTTTGTTAATGAGGAATAAAACACTGAAAGATTGATCTTTGTCACGTTGAACAATACTTAGAATCAGATATATTCTCAAAAGAAAGGAAATTCCGATTATATTCCCTTAGAGAACATAATTTCACGGGAAAGGCAGTGCAGAGTCTCTTCCCGAAGAGGTAGATCTTCATCTTGAATTATTGATAAGCAACTGAACTGTTGACCTATAGGTCTGGGATCCTTTCTGAGATGTTGATCTTTGGCAAACTGAAAAAAACTCTGAATAAGATGTATTCTCTGAAAAAAGGAAGCTTTGAATCTCTTTCCTATGAGGACATAATTTCACAGGAAAGGTTGGGAAAGTATCTCCTCTAAGAGGTAGTTGCTCTTCATCATCATTATTGTTAAACAACTGAACTGTTGAACTATATATTGGGGAACCTCTGTAGTTAAGATCTTCGTCAAACAGGATTAAAACTCTGAAAGGTTGATCTTTCCCAAGATGGACAAAACTTAGATGTATTCTCAGAAGAAATGAAGCTCTAAATCCCTTTCTTATGGGGTAGAGAATGAAGAAGAGTAAACTCTCAAAGAATTATATATATATATAACTTAAAACTTAGAATCAAATATATTCTCAGAAGAATGGAAGTTTCGTGTATCTTCCATTGAGAACATTATTTCACAGGAAAGACTTAAGAGGTAGAGAAGGACGATCTTGATTTATCGATAAGCAACTGAGCTGGGATCCTCTGAAGTTAAGATCTCGGCCAAAAAAGAAAACTCTGAAATGTTGCTAAACTGGAACCAAAACTTGTAAACAGAAGAGAGGAAGTTCCCAATATCTGCCCTATGATATATAATTTCATAAGAAAGACAGTCCAAAATCTCTTCCTTAAGCGGTAGAGAATTTTCAATTATTGATAAGCTTCGAATCTCTTCCATATGAGACAGAAAAAATAAAGGCCGATTAAAGTCACCACAATATGCTTTGACTATAAAGCGAAATTCGCTGATTCTTACTTTCATCATCATCATTTCGAAGGTCGGGGGGGTTTGAAATTTAATATTAATGAACAATGTTCCTATTATATTTATGACAACAACCGCAATCTGAAATATACTTATCATTGGCCATTTCATCATATTATTTATGTGGTTATTTACGCGCATTGTTTCGCAATCACATTCGCATTTTATATGATACCGAGTATACCGAGACTAAAAATAGATAATTAATAACAATATCTAATATGTATCATAATTCAAGCCAAATTAGACTATGCTATAATGTCATATTTGCTTAGGTAATATGTACAAAAATGAAATTGATTAGGCAAAAAGGACTGGGCGTCAGAAACCAAACTTAATTACATTTACATTTGACAATGACACTAGATAGCGCCGTTTAGGGTTTGGATATTGACAGAAAGACGAAGTACACATTTAGTTAGATGTGAAACGATGCGATGTGATTTGTTCAGTTTTGTTTATGGCAATTTGTTATTTGTTTAGTCTTTTGTGGTTTTCCCCACTGCTGCCAGATACAAAATACTATAATAATAGTCTTTGTTTTGATTATCGCCATCTATATAATATTTGGTTAAATGCCAAACCTTATAAATAATAATAATAATATCTATGTATCTAGATATTCGTTTTATCGACATAGACATGAAAACATTTCGGGCCAAGTGAGGAAAAGGAATGGGGAAATTGAATGAATGAATGTACGTAAATTATGATGGTAAACCACCCAATCGAAAAGCACCGAAAACAAGGAGGGCTGGTCGGTCCCACCTTTCTTCTTTCATTTCGTAAAGCAGACAATACAACAAATCATTATTGGAACTACACTACATCTCTCATAGCGAGTATATCTACTATGTGGGTGGACGGCGGACGGACGGACTGGTGGCGCACACCATCTTGCCGTGATGCTTGTTTTTGTCGTCTATGTTCTCTTTTAGAACCATCACAAACCAAAAAGGCGACAATTGTTGGCGTAAATCTACCATAAAACTCAATTAAACAGAAATAGAAAAAAACCGCCAAAAATCAAAGTCACTAAAATTAGATCTCAGATGTTCGTTCAAGGAAGGTTTGAAAACGTGTGCTGACTGACTGACACTTAAAAACAAATAGTTGTCAATATATAGCTGATTTGAAGCAAGGAAGGAATGTTAAAAGCAATTGCATCCAATAATATTGATTATATAAACGACAAGAGTGCGGCGAAAACATGACAAATGCAATGTGACTACACGACAGCATGACAACGAGCGAAACAAGCAATAACTGAACATCTAATGACAGCTGAAAGGGATGAAGAGGAGAGTTGGTTGTTGACAATACGAAGATGGTTGGAAGAAGCTGAGACGTTCATTATCAAATTTTATGTGACAAGACGAAGAGGGTTGGAAGAAGCTGAGACGTTCGCTATCAAAGTTTAGCTGATCAAAATATGAGAAAGGGAGAAGCTATTCCTCGACTAATGTTGGAAGAAACTTCGATGTTCTTCTCCTTAACTTGAAATTTAGCTACTTCTCATCGAAAGTGGATGTGGTTTAGCTATCTGCCAATAAATAAACATCTAATGACAGCTGAAAGAGACTAGAGTACTCAACAACGCAGTTTGGTTGTTTACAATAAGTAGAGGGTTGAAGAAGCTTAGACGTTCATTATTAATCACCATGTGGGGAAAGGAGAAGCGTAGTAATTCCATCCCTAATGTTTAGATGAGGAATAGATAATCTTCATTCATTTCTGTTTTCTTTTTTATGTGTAGTTGTAATGGAGAACATCTAACTCCATGAGGTAAGATGTTTGAAATGTTCCTCACCAAAAAAAGAAATGTTCAGTAACAGAAGTTAGGAAAACTAAGTGAATTATTGGAGGGGATACAGATATATAAAAAAGTTCTTTCATGAGAGATGTTGGAAACAAATTTAATCGTTCTGTTCCGATTGAAATTCCGAACAAGGAAAACAGAAGAATCTCATTGAAGAGAGGATATATATGCTAAATCTATTTTTCTGTGATCGTTCGTCGAGAACCGACTATGAATTAATTTTAATAGTCTTGACCAGGATTTAAAATGAGATCATTGATGATAGTGGAGCAATACATATAAATAACGCCACGTTTGGCAACGAAGGGATGAGAAGCATCTGAGAAGAAACCTAAGAATTTCATAACTTCTTTTGCATCCAGACTAAAAAGAAACGAGTTACCAGTAGCTGAAGAACTTTCTAGAAAAAGGCACTACAGGAACTGTACTGATTCTTAAATGGAAAGGGTAATAAGATCAACATTGAATAAATAATCTAAATAAAGATATGTTCCTCATCTGGTAGAGGAGGATACTCAGTAGTGTAAGCTAATGATCCTAATATAGGATTGTCTTTCAGCAAATGTGATCATCATTGCGAGAGACGAAGAAATATGGTAACCTTTTAATTCTCCTTGAAAGGAATGAATGCTAAGTGACTGGGCTCATCAATAATACCTTGCATAATATAGGAGTAAGTTAATTAAAGATGAGTACATTTTTTCACAGGAACGAATGCTAAGTGACTGAGCTCATGAATAACTGGGAATGAAGCTGAGTAGTATTTGATATCTATTGTATCGAATGAAGCTTTGTAACTTTGACGAACTAGTATAAATTCCTGTTCTCAAAAGATAGAAGATCTGTAGCTGAACTTGTCTTCTAAAGAAATGAAAAGAAGATGATGAAATAAGATGATTCTCAAACTAAATATCTGATCTCTGTCGTAACAGAAATTAATGAGTGAAGTATATTTCATATATTTCTTATGAACTTCTGCATCAAAAAGGAAGGAAGCTGTGATATGTTCCCAGCTGGGAATACGAATCTCTGTAACTGATCGCTTGTCTTGTAGAGAAGGGAGACTAAGACGATGAATAAGATGATTGTCTTGTAGAGAAGGGAGAATAATATGATTAAGGACTATCAAACTGAACATTAGGACAACTTAGTATTCTTCACGAGGACAATGGCTTGGCAACGGTGTTTCCATTAGGCCTAAAACAGCACTTTTATTCAGCTACAGGAGTACATAAACTGAATTATATCATCATCGGAACACTAACAGATCCGAGCATAAGATGTTCAATAAGGAGGTATTATTTAACATAAGGCTATAATATAATCAAACTGTGAATCTAGCAACGAACCTGACGTATGAAATCATATCTCCTTTTATCATTAAACCAATACTATTGTTATGGTGGAAAGAAGATAAGGAATTGGAAGTTAAGGAATGATGAAGAAGTTAAAAGTTTACATTTTTTATATTTGTCCGACTTCAGATGAAAGATTTCTTAATCGAGAGATGCGCGATCCTAAACTGATATGTTTCGTCTACGGAAGGAAATGTGAGTATATAGATTTCAGAGTACATTAAAGATTATGTATGGTCGTAATACGTCAACCTTTCCCCTTCAGCATAAGATGTTCAGTGTCTAAGTTCTTCCTTTTTCGATATTTTTGAGATTTGCCAGACGAGAGATTTTTTAATCGAGACGTAGTCCCAAAATGATGATACTCGCATCTGAGATTCACTGAACTGAATGTTTAAGTTTATAGGAATCAATAACATTTAAAACTGATATATTTCGTCTACAGAAGAAAGTGTGAGTGTACAGATTTCAGAGACCGTTCTATATCAACCTTTCCTTCAGCACAAGAAGTTTAGAGGTTAAGTTCTTCCTTCTCTGATATTTTTGAGACTTCAGACGAAAGATTTCTTAATCGAGTCGACAGTTTACGTAGTCCCAAAATTATGGTACTCTCACTTGAGATGAACGATCTAAAACTGGAATGTTTCGTCTACGGAAGGAAATGTGAGTATACAGATTTCAAAGTACCTTAAAGATCCCTATGCAAGATCGTCCTATCTCAACCTTTCCTTCAGTACAAGAAGTTCAAAGTTTAAGTTCTTATTTCTTTGATATTTTTGAGATCTGTCAGACTTTAGATGAAAGATTTATTAATCGAGACGATTTACGAAGTCGCAATATGATCTTAAACTGATATGTTTCGCCTGTATAGTCAGATTTCAGAGTACAGAGTAGATCTCTATGGATGATCGTCCTATCACAAGAACTTTAAAAGCTGAGTTCTTCAATGATTCACTTCCTTATATTGCGATCGGAAACTGGTCTACTCGCTTGGTTCTTAACATTATTTTTATAGTCTCATGACTGACTCATCATCAACTGGCAATAGCAACCTCCTAAACGAATCACTCTGCCGCAGGTGATTTCTATTCCCATCGATCAGTTCGACGAACAAGTTTTCTATTTTTTGACAAAACGTAATTTGCGTCGTTTAATAACCTTAAGTGACCGCTAATGGGTAATTGAACCACAAGACCCGAGACCATTTGTTAAAGCTAAAATTATGTGAAACATGTCGTAGTAGTTCTCTCAATGAATGACAATCTCTCGCTCTCTCGCGCTCTCGCGAACGCTCTACTTCGCTTCCCATCTTCGCCATTCTTTCTTTAGTGAATCATTTATTTTTATTTTAGTTAATCTTTTAATGGGGTTTTATCACAATTATCGCTGTACTTTGTTGTTAATATTCAGCCTCATTTAGTAGCGTACTTTTATTGATTCGTCGTTGTATGCGAGCCTGTTTTGCCTGATTTAATCAGAAATTGAGGGCAACCGAGCGTAAATGATTTCTTTCTGTTTTATTGTTTTCACATACATAAAACATTAACAGCGTCGTGAAATGTTTTCTGCTCTGCTCAATTTGCTGAGGAGGAATACCTCCTCCTCCTCCTTCGTGGAATTTCTGCGATTTCTGGTAATGCTCAATGCCAGCGATAAAGTTCAAGTGAAAACAATGCCGGGTTAACCTTTATCACTGGCTCTGGCAAGTTGTAATCAACTTTTGGATGGGGGAAACGAACAGGTTGGACTGTCGGTTGCTAAGGAAGAATTACTGCAAAATGCTTTACTTCCCAGGCAATTAGAAGGCTACAAATGAGCAACTAACTTGTTTATAGCGTATTTTTCTGGGGAAATTTTTTGGGAATGTCTTTGATTAGATAAAATAAAATGAGAAGCACAGTGGTTCAGAATCAAAATCCATCAACCAAAATTCAAAAACTTTTGTATATTTTGTATAGATTTTTGAAGGAACCTGTATGCAAGCTCAGGATGCTGATATAGGAATATATATAGGATCAAACCCTGCTACATGTTCTCATTCAGTAAATATGATCATCATTCCGAGAGACGAAGAAACATGGTAAACTTTTAATTCATTACATTAATTAAAGATGAAAACATTCCTTGATAGGATTGAATGCTAAGTGATTGAGTTCGTCAATAATTCCCTGCATAAGACAAGAGTAAGCTAATTCGATATGATCACATTCTTTTACAGGAATGAATGTGACTGAGCTCATCAATAACTGGGAATGAAGCAGAATATTTGATATCTATTGTATCCAAAATTAAGGCTCGAAGCAATGAATAAAGCATTGTAACATAGACGAACTAGTATAAATTCCTGTTCTCAAAAGGGAAGAAGCAGTGATATGTTCCATGTAGGGAGGAAAGAACATTAGTAATTCGACGTTGTCTTTTAGAGAAAATGAGATGAAGATGTCTCTCAAACTAAATATTTGTTTTCTCTACCTGAAATTAAGGCTCGAAACAACGAATGAAGCTATGCAACTTAGATATTTTATATATTTCTAACGAAATAATATAAATTTCAGATTTGAAAAGGAAGAAAGCCTTGATATGTATGTGGGAGGGAGGAAGAATGTAAACTGTTGTTTTACAGAGAAGGGAGAATATATTTGAGAAGATGACTTTCAAACTGAACAATTTAGTACTATCCACAAGGACAATGGCTTGATCATGATGTTTCCAATAGGTCTAATTTAGCGAAAGGAGTAAATAACTTAAAATATATATTCATCAGAACATTAACAGATCCGAGAGTAAGATGTTTAATAAGGTGGTATTTATACAACATAATATGGAAAAACCTTCAACCTTTCTAAATTTGGCTTTTGAAGGAAAAAAGTTGTGTTGGTCCAAAGTGAGACATACAGTGTGTGACAAAACAATGGCAACTTTTTAATAAATTAAATTTCTTACAATTTAATTGTTTGCCACTTCTTTGTTTAGTTATGAAACTGTTAGATATTATCGAGATATCTTTGTTCAGTGTATTTCTATTCAATACAGAACAATTTTGTTCCATTCTACCAAATAAAATTTGATAAAATGCATATCCTAAATTTCGATTATTCCTGCCACGTCGGCAAAACAATGGCAACTTTTAAATTTCTGTTCCGGAGTTGATTTTTCAGACTTCTACATTCTAGTTTTCTATGATTTATAACTTCTAAATACAATATATATATTCTTCTATTCTCTTTTTTATTTTGATACAAAAACTAGATAAATCAATATTAATCTTTATAAAATTATTAGCGCTTTTACACGATTTCGTTTATGGCAAAAGTAAAATATTGTGAAGAATTAAAAAAAAAAGAATAATAAATGATTTTAGTTGTGGTCTAAAGCAGAATGAAATTTGTCTGAAATATTTTATGAGTAAATCAAAAATTTAAAAGATATCGTCATTTAGGCGGCAGGCCCCGCAAAACATCTCGAAGACAGGATCATTTAACCAGAGAGTTTGAAAATGATGTCTAAGGTAGTTATTAATAATCTCAAACTGAAAGTAAGTGCTCGGAATGTAGGACGAAGAGCAGATGAGGCTGGTCTTAAATAATATCGTCCTTTGAAGAAACCACTAATATCTGAAAAAATCGCATCGCCCGCATAAATTATGCCAAAGAACACATAAATTGGTCCAGGCAAAAATGGAATTCTGTTCTCTTTTCAGATGAGCCCAAATACAATATAAGAGGTCATGATGGAAGAGCTTATGTACGACGACCAAGGGGGTGAAGGCTGGATCCAAAATATGCAAATTTGGCGGATGCAATATAATGGTGTGGGGTTGTTTCTCAGGCCACGGAATGGGTCGAATTCATGTTGTAAAGGATACTCTAACCGGAATTGGATACAGACAAATCCTAAATGGTATTATGTTTCCATTTTCGGAGGAAAACATGATCAGGAGATCACAGCACGATAATGACCCAAAGCACAATTCCATGGTAGTAACCGAGTGGCTACTATCGAATGTAGTTAAAGTTTTGAAATGACCAGCTCAGTCACCTGATCTAAATCCCATCGGAAATCTCTGGGAGTTACACAACCAAGCCAGATCTCAAAAGCCTGTAACTACGAAGTGGCAACAAAAATCTGTGGAAATTATCAATAATTTAATTTACTATATGTCTCGACGATGAAGCAGTGCTTAAAAATAATGGATACTCCACAAAATATTGAAAGAAAAAATCTGCGATTTAATTTTAATTTTTGCGTAGTGAAAGTTTCCAATTTTTTGCCGATGACTTAAAAATCAACATCATCCCCTTTTTATTTATTTTTTCTGAATTTAGTCGATTTTATGTTAACATTTAACTTTATTTCAATAAATATATAAACAAATAAATAAAATATATACATAAACAAAAAGTTTCCAATGTTTTACCGATGACATAAAAATAACCATCATCTCTTTTTTATATTTTTTTGTATTTAGTCGATTTTATTTTAATATTTAACTTTATTTCAATAAATACATAAACAAAGTATTCAATTGACAAAATAGTTTTTAATTTTCACAAGGAAATTATAGCGGTTGATCAATAAAGTTATAGAAGTACGTTATTTTTTTAAGTTTCCATTGTTTTGTCACACACTGTATGTTCAAAAAGGGTATTTTTTTAAATATATATTACAAAAAAACTATATTTGGCTCAAACATAGTTTTGGAGTCATAATAAAGCTAAGAAAAAATATTCGAGTGCAAAATCTTTTAAAATGTGTGAGAAACAGTTCGACAAAGAAAGAAATAGAAAATTACGGTTTTTCAATTTTCAGAATCTGAAAAAGGTGAAAATCTGTAATACAAAAAATAAAATTTTGTCTTCGAATTATGAACAAATACGTAAAAATATGCTTAAAAATAAAAAAAAAAAAAACAAAAAAATAATTTTCTTTAAAATCGAAAAATACGAAAAGTAGTCAAATTTGGTCCAAACTGCCCGATTTTCAATGTTATTATTTCCAAATAATCCTTGGGTCCTTGTCTAATTTGGTTTTTACAGAACTACAGAAAAATGTCTTCTAGAACAAAAGTTATTGCATTTAGTTATTTTGGCCGATGGATTTTGATTCTGAACCACTGTGAAGGATAAAGGACTTTATCGACGTCTTTATGTCAACAAAGGCTTAAATCTTCTTGTTCAAAGGCGATTCTTCAAAGGGATATGCCAGGTATATACATTAGAGCGTACCAGGTTACAAGTAAAAAAAGTTCGCCGTACACCTTCGAATATGAAGTATTATTGAAAGGTAGTTTCAAAAAAATTTTTTTTATTTTTTTATGCCGAACGTAGGGGTCGCGCTTTTACATTTTTCTATATAACTTCTGCATTTATAAACGGATTTTAAAGTGTGATACATCGATGTTTTTGTCTCGACGAGGCCGATTTTGTTCTCTTTGAATTGACTGAGCTCAAGCATGATTCATGATTTTATGCGAGCTTTAATTTTCTGATATTAGAGTGGTACATTAGGGTAGTAGCAACTGAGATATGATGGGTAAGTACCAGAAGGGGGTGCTTGAGCTCAATGACTTCAAAGACAAAAACATCGATGTATCACACTTTAAAATCCGTTTATAAATGCAGAAGTTATATAGAAAAATGTAAAAGCGCGACCCCTACGTTCGGCATAAAAAAATTTTTTTTTAAACTACCTTCCAATAATACTTCATATTCGAAGGTGTACGACGAACTTTTTTTTTGAGGTACGCCCTAATATACATATTTCCTCCAACAAAAGAGACCGGATCTATAATTTATTTATTTTATGAAAAAAGGTTAGTCTCCTGAGATCCACTTTTAAGAGAGACTCTAATTCTTGCAAAGGTACACTAAAAGGAATTTGCCAATAAAAGATAGCAGAAAGTCTGCTGCAAGAGCAGATTTTCTGCTGAAAAGATATAGCAGACTTGTATCTGCTGAAATAGCAAACAGCTGTTTGCTGTTTTTAGCAATAAAGAAAAAACGTTTTTTTGGATATAGCCAATATAGCCAGTTAACAGTCTTGTTAACAACACTTTTTAGAATAAATATTATTATAAGGGAATTTATTACCACTGAAAGATATTGTTATTGTCTTTTTAATGATACGCATATTGCCCCAAGATAATATAAATGAAATTCGAGCTAAATTCGTTTTCGCCATCAATCTGGAAGATTTTAAAATTATAAATGCTTATTTTTTTTATCTATTTTTATAATTTTATTAACAGCAGCCATTTTTAGCAGACTTTAGCAGTGTGAATGCTGATGCAAGATTGCCGAAAAACTGCTGTAATAGCAGAAAAATGCCTGCTGATAGATAACAGACAATCGCTGCTGTTAATAACGGACATTTTTCTTTAAGTGTAAAAAGTGATGTTTTTCATATACTTTCCTGGGTGGAAACATATTTAAAATTCTGAAGAAAGATTCCAATTCCCAATAATTCTTCAACGAAAAGAAGTGCTCAGAATTGTGAGCTTCTTCACTCGATATACATTTCACTTGGATTGTTTAATTTGGTTTTAATTTGATTTAATTTTCATTTCACCCTTTTCACTTACTTTTTATTTGTGCTGTGCCTGGCAGTATTCTGCACTGTCTAGATGAAACTCCATAGATGTAGGAACAGGTCGAACCAGCTGCAATGAAACAACAAAAATATAAAAATCAATATTTATTCATTTAAAATAAATAGCATCTATGAAATGTCTATATTTAAAGGAAAACAAATGACCAAAAAAAGAATTATCTCACAAATTATCTCAAAATTGCACAAGCATAAATTTTGTGTAAATCTATTTTTAAGCTTCGAAGAAGACGCGCAATTAAATGATAAAAAAATATATTTCTTCATTATTTTTGCAATTAATGCAAATGCCAGAAGAAAAAAAAAAGAAAATTTCTTAAAATAGAACCAAAGGAGGAGAATACGAACGAATATATTGAAATTGTTTGGTGAAAATAACAAAATATTTACAAAAAAGAAAGAAAAAAAAACAAAAAAAAATATTTGCTACAAAACATTTCCATCAAGATAAACAGAATATGTCATATGTCATAAATGAAATATGTCAGAGGGGGTGACAACAAATGTATTTTTGAAATACGCCAATTTTCTTACTGTGTGTGAAGAAGTCGTGCAAAAATACAAAGAGCAGCCATTATTAAAAAATAAACCGAGATATTTGTTTTGTGTAAATAACACGAAAAATATGGACTGAAAATAGAACATGTGCCAAAATTCAGTGACCTGAATTGGCACAGTACGAGTGTACACACTTCACAGTGTGTACGGGAGCGAAGGCGGGTGGGAGGAGATTCCTGAATAACACCCTTGTAGAGAAAAAGAGCTCAGGTGGACGGAGTACAGGAATGCCGGGGAAAAGAACATCATACAACACTAAAGAAAATCGCAAGTTGCAAACTATTCCCTATTCTACCATTAATGTAGTCACAACTTCTATATTTATCCGTCGATTTTCTTCAAATATACCTTATTTTCTTCGTTGGAATTTTAGACATAAAATAAAATAAATTATGTTATATAATTTTTAAAGGGGTTTTCGCATAATTAAAGAAAAATAAAAAATCTAGATATAAAAAATAATATTTAAAAATCAAGATTTAAAAAACAATATTTAAAAATCAAGATTTAAAAAATATCAAGATAAAAAACAATATTAAAAAATCTGGATTTAAAAAAAGAAGATTAAAAAAAAAAACAATATAAAAAAACAAGATTTTAAAAAATCAGGATTAAAAAAACAAGATTTAAAAAAATCAAGTTAAAAAAAAACAAAATTTAAAAAATCAAGATTTAAAAGAATCAATATAAAAAACAATATCTACAATAATCGAGATTTTAAAAATCGACATAAAAATCTGGATTTTAAAAAAACAAGATTAAAAAAATGAAAAAAAAAAAACAAAATAAAAAAATCAAGATTTAAAAAAATTCAGATTAAAAAAAAAAAACAAATTAAAAAAAAACAAGATTCTACCATGAGTGTCATAACTTCTGCATTTATTTACGGAACTTTTACATATTGACATTATTTTTTGCGTTAGAATGTTAGCTATAAAAAATGAACAAAATTAGTTTTTTTGTGTCAGCAAAAAATATTTTGTTCTCAATTTTTTGAAGACTGTTCCTAACCCACTGTCTCGATGTGAAAGTGAAATTCTCAACAATTGTAGCCATCATAATAAGCTTTAATTGAATATATCAGCGGATATAATCGAACCAATATTCCCAAAATATTAAAGACAGCGAAAATTGGAATTTAAGTAAAAAAAAAAATAAAAGGAAAAAGTTTTGATTTTATGAATCAGTAGGCCGCACTACTACACACAAAAAATAAAATTGTAATTGTAATAAGGCACATTGCTTTTTATTTTTAACGCAAACACTCTATACAAATGCGCTACTGATGATATATCCCCACATTTTTCTATTTTTATAATTTTCTCGTGTCAGCAAAAGATTTTTTGTTTCATTTCCATGAATAAGTAGGCCTCAATACACATAAAAAATATTTTTTTTTAGTTTCCGGACTCAAATTTTTATTTTTTAACACAAGCAGAAACGCCACACAGGATATGGTCAAAATATGTATAGAAGTTATCCAGCTTCTGTATGGGAAAATTCTAGGATTCTAGAAGTCTCTCTTTCTCATGAAGGATTTTGAACGCTTAAGGATGAACAGAAAATATGGAGATCATTTACTTAAAGAGGGACAGATCATCCTTTCCGGGACTTGAATTAGCTTTGAAAATATCGAAAGACTGGTTTCTCAAAGCAAATAAGCGATGTTCCCAAACTTATTTCTTCTGTAAACAAATGTCTGAGATTAAAGGCATTATAAATGCTGTTGAACGCTTAAGAATGAACAGAGAATATGTCCTGGGTCATACTTCCCGGGGTTTTCATTAAATGAAATTTGCTTTGAAAATATCTTTTGCTGCAAAAAAATTAATGATTTTATTCTCAAAGAAAATAATTGAGGTTCTCAAACTTCTTTCTTCTGTAAACAAATGTCTGAGACTTCAAAGCACTCTATACAGTAGCGCCACTGACGAGTTATCGCCACACAGTGTATGAAATTCGTATATGGTCAAAGTGTGTGGTTTTCCTTCTTTCTATTGCCAAACAAAAAAAACTATCGCAAGAAGAAAAACTTGATCAAAATAGTTGGAATTTGAATGTATTACATTTAAAAGAACCAGAAAAAGTGGACAGAAAATACAGATCAATTTCTTTTAGTAAGAGAATATCTTAGAACATCTTTCACAGAGAAATAAGCCTTCGTTTTCAAGGCATATCTTTCCTTCTGTAGGGAAATGTCTGGTATATTATTTTAGGATGGATTCTGAAAGCACAAAAGTTGACAGAGGATCCCGAGATCAATACTATTCAGTAAGAGAATTTATTGGAACTTTTTTCACAGAGAAAGAAGGTTTTGTTCTAAGGTTTCTGTAAGGAAATATCTGAGAATCCCCAGCTATATTATGTTTGGATGGATTTTGAACTCGTATAAATGGGTAGAAGATGATTATATTAGGGTGGATTCTGAACTAGTACAATTAGACAGATGATCCCGAGATCAGTAAGAGAATATCTTAGAACTTTTTTACAGAGAAAAGAGACTTCGTTCTCAGGATTTTTTTCTCTTCTGTTTTAAAATATCTGAGATTCACGAGGTATATAATGTTAGAATTGAATGTGTAAAGATGATTATCCTTCAGTAAAATAATATCTTAGATTTTTTCACAGAGTCATCTTTACCATCTGTATGTTTTTTTCCTGGGAATCTCTATATCTTATCTTTTAGACAGTAATCTAAGTGGTAATAAAATGTAAGCCAAGATTATTCAACATAATGTGATACCTACCTCATATTTCCTGATTTATTCGTTCACATAGAAAATAACCGATAATACTTTTAAGAAAAAAAAAAATGAATGAGCAGAGCACCCCAAAAATTTCCAAAATGAAACTACTTTCTTGACTATTATTCGGTTCACCAATTTAAGTCTGAAGTTTCCTATTTTGTCGAAGTTATGCAAGGAGATATCAACTGGGGAATATGTCCAATATCTTCTTCTAACTCCCATAACGGATAACCCATCAATCTTTCTAAATATTTATTTTATATATATATAATGAATTACCATACAAAGTAAATTTATAACCAAAATATGTATTTCATTATTTAAAGGTTTTTAAAGGAAAAAAATAGGCTGGTCCAAAATTATAGGTTTTTTTAATTTTAAATATTTGTTAGAAATAAACTATATTTGGCACAAACACACTATTGACGGCATAATCAAGCTATGAACCACAATTTCTATTAAAACAAATTTTGAAGCAAAATCTATTAAAATGTATGAGATATAGTTTGACAAAGTCCCAAAAAGAAATTAGGTTTTTTGAAATTTCTAAATCAAAAACATTTTGACCTTAGCGAAGGAAACGAGGATTCGTTCAAGAAAATCTACGGATAAATGTAGAAATTTATTGTGTGGGCCATGTAGCATTTCAAAAACTGATTACTTTGACTTTGAAATGTAGAATTACATTAATTTTTATTGTCAGGTTTATGTTTGAAATTTGCAAAATGGGACGTTATACGCTCGAACAAAATTGGGAAATATTAAAAACTTACTTCCAAAGTAGTGAGTCTTTAACACAAACTGTAAGAAATTTTCGTGGAAATTTTCTTGTTTTCAGATGAAGCTCATTTTCATCTCGGTGGCTCTGTCAATAAGCAAAATTGCCGCATATGGGGTTCAGAGAACCCACACGTGGCTATTGAGAAGGCAATGCATCCACAACGAGTCACTGTTTGGCGTGGATTTTGGGCAGGCGGCATCATTGGCAAAAATTGGGTTGATCGGATGAGGTACTGCCGAGCCAGTCATGGTAGTCATATGAATGACTTTCCAATAAACACTTTTTTATAGCCGATTCTAAATAGCCGATTCTTTTTCAAATTTCAAAATCTGTAATACGAAAATATAAAATATAAAATATATAATTTTAAATAAAAAAATATAAAGAATAGTCAACTTTAGGCTAATAAAATAAGATATAACCCGATATTAAAAATTAATAACCCAAAATAATCCTTGCTTTATTTCAATTTTTAACAGAACTCAAAAATGTGTAGTAGCACAAAAGTTATTGATATTGCTGAATCACTGTTTATGGAATATTTTACAAACGGAAGAACAAACTGAAACTACCCAACCCCGGTAGAGGCGTTGGAGGCCACCTATACAGGTGGAAACGAGGAAAAGATGGATGTGATTTTTTGCCAGAAAAAATTAAATGTTGACATGTGTCCAATGAGAAAGAAAGAACGAAAAAAAAAAACGAAACGTTCAAATGAAACCATAAATAGCAGACAATATTTTACACGAGCAAACGAAAAAAAATGAAAACAATTTACAAAATGAAAATTTATGGGAAATTATTAAGAAAAGCAATAATTGCACATTATTCATAGACGCCAGAGAAGAAATGGGCAAGGCTGAGGCTAAAGCAGCAGCCATCATTTAAAAATATGATCATGATGATGACGGTGGCGATGAAGGGAGGAAATATGAAATTATTAATGGTTCTAATGAACAGAAAAACAAACAGAAACTATTAAAAAGTTTAAATGTAAACAATTAGTTTTTCTTTCGGCCAGAGCCAGCAATTAAGGAAAGGAAAACTAAAATTTCTTTGTTAGCCATAAATACATTTAAATTACATTGTTTAAATGCCAGTGGCTGATGTAGGCTGTCAGTCTGATTTAACATTAAATGTATTTTTCATAATATTGAATATACATCAGTTCAAAAAAACCTTCTCCCCGTGTCATGACCTTTCTCTCTTTTGCGAATAAACTTGAACTTTTCCTAAGGCCTCCTCCGTTCGACTACGAATAATTTGAGGGGGCAACAAGAGATTGAATTGAATTTGTATAGACGTCATTAGACGTCTACGGCATGGCGTCTCTCTGCTATATAACGAACGCCACCACCAACCGTCGGCCTCTCGGTCACATGTAACAAATTGTCTGTAGACACCACCACCGATAGCAAAAATAATTTATATCAATTTTATTGTTTTCTATGCGATTGCTGGCTAGCTGGCTGGCTGGCTAGTTGTGATTTATTGTAAACAAGCGAAAAATCATGACAATGATTGTTATCTTTATCTTGGGAAAACTTAAAGTGATTACCAAGTGGGGGAATGGAGGGAATCTTGTAATATTGAAATTATTTACAAAAGATTCCATTTGTTTATTAAAGTGTCATTTACTTGTTCAATCTAAAGCCTACAGGTATACCTCGGGTAATAAAATACAATATCGCCTAAAAGTATGCAAATTTATTTAATAATTTCGGTGATGGCGAAATTGTCCTCAGTGCGATAATATTTATAGGATGGGCCATTTAAAACATTAAATTACTGATTATTTTTTTCATATTTTTGGTTTTATTGGAAAGGTTGAACTTTGGGGACAATATCAAAATCAACACCAAACAGTGACTCGTTGTGGATGCATTGGCTTCTCAATAGTCATGTGTTACAATAAAACAAAATAATTTTGCCCATTGTACGGCTAGTATAGGGGAGGCCATTTACAATTTTAAATTTTAACTATTTTCAGACTTATGTTTGACTTTTGCAAAACGGGACGCTATACGCTCGAAAAATTGGCCCATATGCGGCAATTTAGCTTATTGACATAGCCACCGAGATGAAAATGAGCTTCATGAAGGCTGAACTGAAGGCCGATCTCTTCTCGAAAAATATTCACGTAAATTTCTTACAGTTTGCGTTAAAGACTTTCGAAGTAGGTTTTTAATATTTTCCAATTTTTCGAGCGTATAGCGTCCCGTTTTGCAAAAGTCAAACATAAGCCTGAAAATAAGTGGTCGGTAGTTAAAATTTAAAATTGTAAATGACCTCCCCTATACTAGCCGTACAATAGGCAAAATTATTTTATTTTATTATAACAAAAAAATGTTGGTTTCGAGACCTAAAAATTAATGTTTGTGTACATTGAAGCAAACTAAATCATAAAATCAACAGAAAAAAATGAATATTTTTTTACTAAAATTCAATTTTTTTGTCGAAGGTAGACAATTAATAAAAATCGTTACACTTGAACCGGATGATGTACGCCTGAATCTATAAGCGAAATAGAGTTTATTGGTTTTTAGATTTTCTAATCCTCGTTCCAAGAGATACAATTTTTCAAAAATTATTTCAAATACTTATTCGCACTCTGTGATATCGGTATATGTACTTAAAATTCCATGGAGGGAAAATTAAATGGGGTCAGTCTTACATGGCACTTATCTTGGCGCTATTTGGGTCTTTCTTTCATAAAAAATTAACAAAATAATAATAAAAAATGTATGGGGCCACCATAAGGGTTTTAGATAGACGTTAGGTATGTTCTGAGAAAATATTGGGGCTGAAAAAATATTGAGGGTTGCTCATACATTTGACTTCCCTAGGGTCCTCCTTGAGGCAGTTAGGACAGTGGGAGAAATTTTTATAAAAATTTAGTTTTGTATGGGAGCACATTTAAGGAGTGGTGACAGGAAAATGTATGTTTGAGGAAAATGTTGGGGTGAAAAAATTATTGAGGGTCAGTCTCACGTGTATCCTCTCTAGGGGTTACTCAAGGGCAAGTTTTGAGTCTTTCTTTAATAAAAAAAATTGAAAAAAAAATCGAAAATGTATGGGAGTTACCTTAAGGGTTGAATATAGAGGTTGGGTATGTTCTGAGAAAATATTGGTGCTGAAAAAATACTGGGCGTAGCTTATACATTTGACTTCTTAAGGTGCCTCCATGGGGCAGTTAGAGCACTGAGACCAATTTTTATAAAAATATAGTGAAAAAATATTCAGGGTTGCTCATACATTTGACTTCTCTAGGGTCCTCCTTGAGGCAGTTAGGACAGTGGGAGAAATTTTTATAAAAATGTAGTTTTGTATGGGAGCACCTTTAATGAGTGGAGATAGGGGACAGGCATGTTTGAGGAAAATGTTGGGGAGAAAAAATTATTGAGGGTCAATCTCAGATGTCTCCTCTCTAGGGATGACTCGGGGCCAGTTTTGGGTCTTTCTTTAATAAAAAATTGGAAAAAAAATCGAAAATGTATGGGAGTTACCTTAAGGGTTGAATATAGGGGTTGGGTATGTTCTGAGAAAATATTGGGGCTGAAAAAATACTGGGAGTAGTTTATACATTTGACTTCCCTAGGGGCCTCTAGAGATGTGGGACCATAAAATATAGTTTTTGTATCGGAGCCCCCTTAAGAAGTGGGGAGAAGGGGTATGTGTGTTTGAATAAAATGTTGGGGAGTGAAAGCTAATGGATGTTGGTCTTACATTTAACCCAGCTATGGGCGACTCCGGGGCTGTTTTGGGCCTTTCATTCGAAAAAAAATATCAAAAATAAAAAAATGTATGGGGGGCCTCCTTAAGATTTGAAGATAGAGGTTGGTTAGGTTCTAAGAAAATATTGGGTTTGAAAAATATTAAGGGTTGCCCATACATTTGACTCCCCTAGGGGCCTCATTGGGGCAGTTAGAGCGGTGGGATCAATTTTTATAAAAATTTAGTTTTTGTATGGGAGACACCACCCCCCCCCCCCCTTAAGGAGTGGAGATTAGAGCGTACCAGGTTACAAGTAAAAAAAAAAAAAGTTCGCCGTACACCTTCGAATATGAAGTATTATTGAAAGGTAGTTTCAAAAAAATTTTTTTTATTTTTTTATGCCGAACGTAGGGGTCGCGCTTTTACATTTTTCTATATAACTTCTGCATTTATAAACGGATTTTAAAGTGTGATACATCGATGTTTTTGTCCGATTTTTTTGTCTTTGAAGTCATTGAGCTCAAACATGATTCATGATTTTATGCGAGCTTTAATTTTCGATTATTAGAGTGGTACATTAGGGTAGTAGCAACTGAGAAATGATGGGTAAGTACCAGAAGGGGGTGCTTGAGCTCAATGACTTCAAAGACAAAAAAATCGGCCTCGTCGAGACAAAAACATCGATGTATCACACTTTAAAATCCGTTTATAAATACAAGTTATATAGAAAAATGTAAAAGCGCGACCCCTACGTTCGGCATAAAAAAATAAAAATTTTTTTTTTGAAACTACCTTTCAATAATACTTCATATTCGAAGGTGTACGGCGAACTTTTTTTTTGAGGTACGCCCTAGTGGAGATAGGTGACAGGTCTATTTGGGTAAAATGTTGGGGAGAGGCAATTAATGGAGGTCAGTCGTACATGTCTCCTCTCTAGGGGTGACTCAAGGGCAAATTTTGGGCCTTTCATTTGAAAAAGAAAAATTATCAAAAATAAAAATGTATGGGGGCCACTTTAAGGATTGTAGTTGGAGGGTAGGTATGTTCTGAGAAATTATTAGCACTGAAAAAATATTGGTGGTCGGTCATACATTTGACACTCTTAGGGGCCTCCTTGGGGCAGTTAGAGTGGTGGGAATTTTTTACAAAAATTTAGTTTTTGTATAACAACACCATTAAGGAGTAGAGATAGGGGACAGGCATGTTTGAGGAAAATCTTGGGGAAAGAAAATTAATGAGAGCCAAACTTATATGTCTCCCCTCTAGAGGTGACTCGGGGCAGTTTTGGGCCTTTCACTCGAAAAAAAAATATCAAAAATAAAAAAATGTATGGGGTCACCTTAAGAATAGTTGATAGAGGTTGGGTATGTTCTGAGAAAATATTGGGACAGAAAAAAATATTGGTAGTCGTTCATACATTTGACTCCCCTAGGGGCCTCCTGGGGCCAGCAATTTTTAAAAAAATGTTTTGTATGGGAGCCCCCTCCCTAAAGGAGTGGAGATAGGGATCAAGCGTGTTCGGAAAAAATAAATTTCTCCTCTCTAGGGATGACTCGGTGGCAGATTTGGGACTTTCTTTCATAAAAAGGAAATACAAAAATTATTCGGGCCACCATAGGTAGAGGGTATGTTCTGAGAAAATATTGGGACTGAAACAATTTACACTCTTGACACCCCAGGTGTCTTCTTGCTCAAGTAAGAGCGATGGGAGCACATTTTATAAAAATTTAAGGGGTGAGGGTAAGAAAAATTAATAGGTGTCGGTATTACATTTAGCCCCTCTGGGGGCGACTGCAAGGCAGTTTTTGGGCATTTTTATTTTTACTCATTATCCCCTAGCATTGATCCCGATGAGCACTCTCCACTTACACTCACCCCACCACCCCCATTTTTTTGTCTCAAGAATTTTTTCCCGATCCTCACAAAATTAGGGAACAGACCTCTGGAAATTAAGCAAAAAAAATTAAATTACCCTATAACAAAAATAATTTATTTTGGAACCACCCTAGTGTTTACAATTTGATATTCTTTGAAAATCCGTAAATGTAGCTTTATTCGCCGTATGAAAAGGTATATTTGGAAAATTTCATCAAAATCGGAGAGAATAGCCAACCAACATTTGTGTGATGGGATTTACTCTGTACTTATGTTTTTGGCGCCCAACGCAGCAGACTTTGGGCTTACTAGCTTCAAGTAGCTTGCTACTCGCTTAGTGATCATCACTAAGCCAGATTTTTCTTCCTTTACAATTTAAGAAAAATCATTTGTTAAAAAAGCTGCCACAGATCTCTGGAACTTAGACAATTTTTTTTGTATTTCTAATCACAAAGAATTTAAAATTTTTAAATTACCTTACGACAAAAATAATTTATTTTCGAACCACCCTAGTGTCTACAATTTGGTATTCTTTGAAAGTCGGTATACGCCTTATGAAAAGGTATATATTTCGAAAATTTCATCAAAATCGGAGAGAATAGCCAACCAACATTTGTGTGATCGGATTTACTCTGTATTAATGTTTTTGGCGCCCAACGCAGCAGACTTTGGGCTTACTAGCTTCATGTAGCTTGCTACTCGCTTAGTGATGATGCCACATTTTTCTTCCTGATAAGTTCAAGAAAAATCAATTGTTAATAAAGCTGCCACAGATCTCTTGAAATTAGACAAATTTTTTTGTAGTCCTCATCACAAAGAATTTATTTTTTTTTTTAAATTACCTTATGATAAAAATACTTATTATATTTGGAAAATTGATTAAAAATCGGAGAGAATAGCCAACCAACATTTGTGTGATCAGATTTACTCTGTATTTATGTTTTTGGCGCCCAACGCAGTAGACTTTGGAATTTTTAGCTTCTAGTAGCTTACTACTTAGTGATAATGTCAAATTCTTCTTCCTGGTCAATTTAAGAAAAATCAATTGCTAAAAAAGCTTCCACCTTATCAAGTCTCTTAATTTTAAGCTAGTAGACCAATCGGAAAGTCCAATCCAATCCAAAAAAATCTAACATCTGTTTACGAGTGTCTAGATTTTTCTTTATATATTCACAGCATACTTTTAGGTGTATATTAGGTGAATTTTTTCATGACATATTATTTATTTCTGTGCACAAAAATACTAACTGCGAACATTGAACGGAAAATTATTGGGAATGGTGGATGGTGGTGGAGATAAAGGATGGGGGAATAATTATTTGTCCACAACTGAGTTGAGTTGCACTCAACTTCAATATACAAATTGTAATAGATATTTATTTAGGTAAATTTCCCCAAATCTTACCTTTTTCAAAGCGTGCTTTGTTAGTAGTACTACTCCTGAGTTGGTTAGTGAGTTTTAGTATTAAAATGATTATTTTTGCGACGTTTATTACACTTAAAATATTTTTTACACAGTTTCTTAGAAAATGTTTATGTTTTGCAGAAAAGGAAATAATAATAATAACGAAAAAACCTAGCCAAAAATTGTTTACATTACAAGAAATTGCTTAAAGCAACTATTTTCTTTGCAAATTTATTTTTTTTTCTTATAAAAATACACACAAATCAGTCTTTTTTGTAAAATTCTCTCCCACTATTTATAGTAGTATATTAGACAAATTTGTAGAATTTTTTCTCAAGTTTTCTTCTTGTTTTTTTTTTTTTTTGCTTTTGTTATTTTTTATTTACACAAAATTTAATGCAAATTGTACAGCGTATAATGCATATATATTTATATATGCACGTATGTATAGGCGATAATTAACGTAGGGGGTTTTTTTCTTGTCGATTTTCTGTAAAAGAAATTAATGCAAACAAATAATAGTTGTGTTGTTTTTCGCAAAATATCACAAAGTGAGAAAATTTTGCATATTTATTTTGTTAATGTTTTGTTTGTTGTTAATTAAAAAGTCATAGATAGTCGATGATGAATTTTGCAAATAAATATTAGGAATTGCAGCACTAACATTTGAAAACTAATGTACCGTCGTATTTTAGGTGGACAAGAAGTTGAGATAATTTTGAAATCGAAACGTAACAAATATTTTAATTAAAAGTTCATTGATATAAATTCTGCCGCCACTACATGGAATTAGGCGGCCAAAGCAAATTTTCAGAATCTTTTTACAAAAATAGCGCTGTGTTCAGAATTAAAATAGGCTATCGGCCAAAATTCAATAACATTTGTTCTAGAAAAATTTTGATTTCTGTAAAAATTTTAATTAGAAAATTGGTTTATGAGGTTAAAAGTTATAAAAATCGATGGATGGTCAATTTCCTACCGATTTCTAGCCATCATTTGAAAGCTATTTATTTTTATAAAATCCCACAAAATACAAAGAAGTTGTCACTATGAAAAAACACGAAAAATTACTATAAACGTCCAATAATTCGACCCATATGTTATTCTAAGACAAGAGTAATTTTTTTTATATTTAAAGTGCTCTCAAGGGCCTAAGAAGTTTGTATGGGAGGTATCAGAAGGAATGTGACTATCTCGCCTATTTCCATATGTGTACAAGGATTATGAAGATTTTCTGATATATCAAATCGCAGAAGATAGTGATCATTCATATCAGAGTGATACAGGTTTTAATTTTACCTAGATTATGAAGATTTGTGTGGGAGGTACTTGAAGGAGCGAGGTCAGAGCATAAATACTTTGTAGGTTTAGAGTAAATATAAAAGCTATTTCAAATGTGAATTTGTAATGGATTTCTACTATCCGTATGGAAGTTATATTGGTTTTATTTTAACCTAGAATCTAAGAAATTTGTATGGGAGGTATCAGAAGGAATGTGACAATCTCGTTCATATTCCTTATGGGTACAAGGATTATAAAGATTTTAAGAAACGTCAATTCACAGAAGATTGTGATCTTCCATATAAGAGTTATAAAGGTTTTAATTTTACCTAGATTAGGAAGATTTGTGTGGGAGGTACTAGAAGGGGCGTGGCAGGAGCATTTATAATTGGTAGGTTTGGAATGACAACAAAAACATTATCAAATATCAAATTGTAACTCATTTCGACTGGCCGTATGGAAGTTATATTGGTTTTATTTTAACCTAGAATCTAGGAAATTTGTACGGGCGATATCAGAAGGAATGTGACAATCTCGTTCATATTCCTTATGAGTACAAGGATTATAAAGATTTTAAGAAACGTCAAATCACAGAAGATTGTGATCATCGGTAACAGAGTTATAAAGATTTTAACTTTACCTAGAGTAGAAATATTTGTGTGGGAGGTACTAGAAGGAGCGTGAGCAGAGCATTCATATTTAGTAGGTTTAGAATGACTACAAAAACGTTATCAAATATCAAATTGTAACTCATTTCGACTATCCGTATGGAAGTTATATTGGTTTTATTTTAACCTAGAATGTAAGAAATTTGTATGTGAGGTATCAGACGGAATGTGACAATCTCGTTCATATCCCATATGAGTACAATGATTATAAAGGCTTTAAGAAATATCAAATCACAGAAGATTGTGATTATCCGTAACAGAGTTATAAAGATTTTAACTTTACCTAGAGTAGAACTATTTGTGTGGGAGGTACTAGAAGAAGTGTGAGCAGAGCATTCATTTTTAGTAGGTTTAGAATGACTACAAAAACTTTATCAAATATGTAATTGTAACTGATTTCGACTATTCGTATGGATGTTATATTGGTTTTATATTAACCTAGAATCTAAGAAATTTATGTGACAATCTCGTTCATATTCCATATGAGTACAATGATTATAAAGACTTTAAGAAATATCAAATCACAGAAGATTGTGATCATCCGTACCAGAGTTATACAGATCTTAACTTTACCTAGAGTAGAGAGATTTGCATAAATACGTTGTAGATTTAGAGTAAATTTGAAAACAATTTCAAAAGTGAAATTACAATTTATTTCCAATGTCCGCATGGCACTTATATTGGTTTTATTTTAACCTAGAATCTATTTTGGAAGGTATCAAAAGGAATGTGGCTATTTCGCCCATATTCAATATGAGTACAACGAAAATATAAACATCATCAAATATCAAGTCATATAAGGGTTTAAATGCCGGACTAGGTTAAGGAAATTTGTGTGGGAGTTACTAGAAGTGGCGTTGGCAGAGTAATCATATTTGGTAGGTTTAGAATGACTGCAAAAATATTATCAAATATCAAATTGTAACTGATTTCGGCTATTCGTATGGAAGTTATATATGTTCTATTTTAACCTAGAATCTAGGTCATTTGTGTGAGAGGTATCAGAAGGAATGTATCTATCTCGCACATATTCCATATGTGTACAAGGATTATAAAGATTTGAGGAAATATCAAATCACAGAAGATTGTGATTATCCGCATCGAAGTTATAAAGGTTTTTATTTTACCTAGGTTAGGGTGATTTGTGTGGGAGATACTAGAAGGATCTTGGACAGAGTATTGATATTTGGTAGGTTTAGAATTACTACAAAAACATTATCAAATATGAAATTGTAACTGATTTCGTCTACCCGTATGGAAGTTATATAGGGTTTATTATAACCTAGTATCAGGCCAATTGTATGGGCGGCAATAGAAGGGGTGTGACAATCTCGCCCATATTCAATAAGTGTACAAAGATTATAAAGACTTTGTGATATAACAAATAAGAAAAGATTGTGGCCAACGGTATCCGAGATATAAAGGTTTTAATTTTACCTAGATTAGGGAGATTTGTGTGGGAGGTACTAGACGAAGCGTGAACAGAGCCTTCATATTCTGTAGGTTTACAATGATTATAAAACGTTATGCTATATCAAATTGTAACTGATTTCGACTATTCGTATGGAAGTTATATAGGTTATATTTTAACCTACTATCAGGCCAATTGTATGGGAGGTGACTATCTCGCCCATATTCAATATGTGTACAAGGATTATACAGACTCTGAGAAATATCAAATTACAGAAGATTGTAATCATCCATATCTGAGTTATAAAGGTTTTAGTTTGACCTAGGTTAGGGAGATTTGTGTGGGGGTACTAGAAGGAGTGTGAGCAGAGCATTCATAATTGGTAGGTTTAGAATGACTACAAAAACATTATCAAATATGAAATTGTAACTGATTTCGTCTACCCGTATGGACGTTACATAGGATTTATTATAACCTAGAATCTAGGAAAATATGATTTTTAGAGGGTTTCAGGTGCGTTATTTATTGAACAATTCAAACTTTATATGGAAATTATTTTTTATCTGTATGTACTTGATAAAAATATCAAAAATATTAATTTTCACCAAACTGATCACACCACCCACCAACCAGTCTGTTGTGTGGCGTTTTCCTGTCCAATTTTCGCCTTAAATAAACTACCAAGAAAATATATTCGCACGTACGTGTACATACTTATGTACGTACGGATTTGTGGAACAACAGATATATAAATAAAAACAAAAATCCCCACCCACATATTACGAGAAAGAAAGAAAGAACGAGCGAATGAACGGACGGAACGAAAGAACATAAAAAACGTGTGTGTTTAAATAATTTCGCAAAAACACAAAGAAAATAAATTCAAATAATTTATTCAAAATCATTCTCAAACACCACAATCTCCCTCGCCCTCTCTACCACCGCTCTCCACACTACGTTTAAAAACGCTCTCTCACATTCGCACAGTTCAGTTTGGGCCCATAAATGAAACGACCAGAAAGAAACTGGGGGAAAGGTCATTTACTTGAACTTGAGACTACGACGACAAAACGTTCAGAAGCAAAAAAAGAAGAAAAATAAACAGCAAAAGTTTAAAAGTGCGGTCGTTGTAACAAAATAAAAACGATGACGATGAATAAATAGAAAGAAATTAAGAAAGAAAAAAAGAAATAAGATGAAAAAACATGTATGTAAATAAAATGTACATACAAAAACAACAAGAAAAAAAGAAGAATAATTTACGCTTTATTGTTAAAATGAAAATAAATTAATTGATAACATTTTAATGTATGATCGACCAACTGACCGACCGTCCGAGAAAAATAAACGAAAGACAAATGGAAACAGACAGACAGAGAATTGCGAACGGGAAAAAACTGGCAAGAAATGATTTCATTTAATGGAAATCATATGATTCTGGAGATGATGCTAAAAGGGAAGACAATAAAAAAATTGAGGGGACAAGAAGATGAAAAAGAGGGATAGAGCGGTGGAGAAAAATAATTTCACAGACCACAAGGGCATCAATCATAAAAATACAGGGGAATGGAAAATCAAGAGATTTCCCACACAAAACGGGCAAAGAGTACAATTAGTCTATGCTAAATGAAGACGAGAACATGGAAATTATAAATTTACCAGCAGTCTATAGAAAAGCGCCACTGATGGAGTTACCCCACACAATATATGAAATACAATATTTGTTTGGGGGCACTAGAGCTTGGCAAGAAAATATTTTACATGATTTTATGATATATCCTAGAAGATTTTAAACACCGGAATAGGAATAATAATGGCTTCGATTTTACCTAGGTTACAGATATTTGTGAAGAAGATACTAGAAGGGGTGTAGCCGCAGCATTCATATTTGGTAGGTTTTGTATGACTACCAAAACATTATCAAATATCAAATTGCCACCGATTTCAACTAACCGTATGGAAGTTATATTGGATTTATGTTAACCTAGAATGTAGGCCATGCGAGAGATACCAGAAGGATAGTGACAATTTCGTCCATATTCCATATGCCATTGTACGCATATGGAATATGTTAAAACTTTATGAAATATTAAATCACAGAAGATTTTGATCATTCGTATTGGAGTTATAAACGTTTTCATTTAACCTAGGACAGGAAAATTTGAGTGGGAGGTAATAGAAAGGGGTGTGGGCAGAACATACATATTTGATAGGTTTATGATGACAAAAACATTATCAAATATGAAATTTTAACCAATTCCGACTAACCGTATGAAAGTTATATAGGATTTATGTTAACCTAGAATCTAGGCCATATGAGAGGTACCAGAAGGATAGTGCAATCTCGCTCATATTACATATGCGTACATTGATTATAAAAACTTTAGGAAATATTAAATCACAGAAGATTTTGATCATTCGTATTGGAGTTATAAACGTCTTCATTTAACCTAGGCTAGGAAGATTTGAGTGCGAGGTACTAGAATGGGTGTGGGCAGAACATACATATTTGATAAGTTTATAATGACAAAAACATTATCAAATATGAAATTTTTACCAATTTTGACTAACCGTATGAAAGTTATATAGGATTTATGTTAACCTAGAATCTAGGTCATATGAGAGGTATGGAAAGGAATGTGGCAATCTCGCCCATATTCCATATGCGTACATTGATTATAAAAATTTTATGAAATATCAAATAACAGAGGCTTGTGATTATTCGTATCAGAGTTATAAAGGTTTTGATTTTGCCTAGGTCGGGGTAATTTGTGAGGGAGGTACTAGAAGGAGTGTAGCCAGAGCATTCATATTTGGTAGGTTTATAATGACTACCAAAACATTATCAAATATGAAATTGCTACCGATTTCGCCTAACCGTATGAAAGATATGCAGGATTTATGTTAACCTAGAATCTAGGCCATATGAGAGGTATCAGAAGGATAGTGCAATCTCGCTCATATTACATATGCGTACATTGATTATAAACACTTTATGAAATATCAAATAACAGAGGCTTGTGATCATTCGTATCACAGTTATAAAGGTTTTGATTCTGCCTTGGTCGGGGTAATTTGTGAGGGAGGTACTAGAAGGGGTGTGGCCGGAGCATTCATATTTGGTAGGTTTAGAATGACTACCAAAACATTATCAAATATGAAATTGAAACCAATTTCGACTAACCGTATGGAAGATATGCAGGATTTATGTTAACCTAGAATATAGGCCATATGAGAGGTACCAGAAGGATAGTGACAATCTCACTCATATTACATATGCGTACATTGATTAGAAAAAATTTATGAAATATCAAATAACAGAGGCTTGTGATCATTCGTATCAGAGTTATAAAGGTTTTGATTTTGCCTAGGTCTGGGTAATTTGCAAGGGAGGTACTAGAAGGAGTGTAGCAAGAGCATTCATATTTGGTAGATTTAGAATGACTACCAAAACAATATGAAATTGCAACCAATTTCGACTAACCGTATGGAAGATATGCAGGATTTATGTTAACCTAGAATCTAGGCCATATCAGAGGTACCAGAAAGAGAGCAATCTCGCTCTTATTGCATATGCGTACATTGATTACAAAAACTTTATGAAATATCAAATAACAGAGGCTTGTGATCATCCGTATCAGAGTTAAAAAGGTTTTGATTATACCTAGTTTAGTATAGCATTCTTAATTGGTAGGTTTAGAATGACGACAAAAACACTATCAAATATCAAATAGCATTTGATTTCAACAATCTGTTTGGAAATTATGTAGGATTTATTTTAACCTGGAATCAAGGTAATTTGTGTGGGAGATATCAGAAGGAATGTGACAATATCGTCAATATTCTATATGAGTACAATGATTAAATAAACATTATCAAACGCCAAATCATAGAATATTTTTAATGCCGGAATAGAAATTATGACGGTTTTATTTTTACCTAGGTTATAGTGATTTGTGTGAAATTACTAGAAGGAGTGTGAACAGAGAATTTATATTTCGTAGGTTTAGAGTGACTACAAAAATATTACATGAAAATCAAATTGTAACTGATTTCGTCCATTCGTATGGAAGTTATATTGGTTTTATTTGAACCTAGAATCTAGGCCATTTGTGTCAGAGGTGCCAGAAGGACAGTGGCAATATCTGCCATTTTCCATATATGTTCATCGATTATATAGACACAATCAAATACAAATCATCTCGATCATCAATATTGAAGTTGTAATTACTTTAATTTTACCTAGGTCAGGCTAATTTGTGTGGAAGGTACTAGAAGAGGTGTGGTTAGATCATTCATATTTTGTAGTTTTAGAATGTCTACCAAAACAATGTCAAATATCAAATTGCAACTGATTTGGACTATCCGTATGGAAGTTGTGAATACTTTAATTTTACCTAGGTTAGAGTGATTTGTGTGGGAGGTTCCAGAAGGAACGTGGACAGGGAATTCATATCTGGTAGAATAGAAATGACTACAAAAACTTTATCAAATTGCAACCAATTCGACTAACCATATGGAAGTTATATTGGTTTATTTTAACCTAGTATCTAGGTCATTTGTGTGGGAGGTGTCATAAGGAAAATGACAAACTCACCCATTTTACATATATATAATGATTATGTATACATTATAAAATATCAATTTACAAATGATTTCGATAATCTATATAGAAGTTGTGAATACTTTAATTTTAGCTAGATTTGTTGATTTTTTTGTGGGGTGTGAGTAGATCATTCATATTTTGTAGATTTATAATGACTACAAAAACAATGTCAAATATCAAATTGGAACTGATTTGGACTATCCGTATAGAAGTTGTGAGTACTTAAATTTTACCTAGATTGTAGTGATTGGGGTGTGAGGTACTAGGAGAGGTGAGAACAGGTCATTCATATTTGATAGGTTTAGAGTGACTACAAAAACATTATATCAAACCAAATTGTAGCTGATTTTGACTATCATGGTTCGCATGGTTCGGTTTTATTTTAACCTAGAATCTAGGTCATTTGAGTGGGAGGTGTCAGAAGGAAAATGACAATCTCATCCATTTTCTATATGTGTACAAGGATGATAAAGTTAAATCACAGGAGATTTCGATCATTTGCTTCATAGTTATAAAGGTTTTGAGTGAACCTAGGTTAGGGGGGAGATTTGTGTGGGAGCTACTAGCAGAGTTATGGACAGAACATTCACATTTGGTTTAGAAGGACTAGAAAAACAAATCAAATATATAATTGTAACTGATTTTAACTATCCTATATGAAGGTTATATTGGTTTTATGTTAACCTAGAATCTAAACCGTTTGTGTGGGAGGTATCCGAAGGGATGTGCCAATTTCGCTCATATTCTATATGCTTATAAGAACTTTATGAAATACGAAATCGCAGAGGATTGTGGTCATTCGTAACATAGTTATAAAGGTTTGTATTTTACCAAAGTTAGGGAGATTTGTGTGGATGGTACTAGAAGACTTGTGGACAGAGCATTCAAATTTGGTAGCTTTAGAAGGACTAGAAAAACATTATCAAATACCAGTGAGTAGAAAAATTATTCGATTTATTTTCAGCTAGATTCTATGCCATTTGTGTAGAAGTCTAGGCCAATAGGATTGTGCCATTATCGTTCTATTCCATGTGTGTATAAAGATTAATGTTTAAGACTTCATGAAATATCAAATCACATGAAAGGTATAAAGGTTTTAATTTTGCTGCCTAGATTAGGTTAATTTATATCAGAGATACTAGGCGTGGTCAGACATAAATGTCGTCATTTTCTACATTTGAAATCGTCATATTGAAATTTTCTTTATTTATAAAAAGAAACGAGACTAATTCGAACACAAAATACAACATTTACCCCCTGGATATTTCTAGTAACAGAAGGCCTTTAATTTTTGTTATATCGTCACCTAAAATGCAAATTTTCATAAGTTTTCAGGAGAAGGAAAAAACGATTAATTGCAAAGTTTGTTTCTATATTATTGGACGTATCTGAGATTATCTACATCAGACATATGCAAATATAAAAAATATAAAATTTTAATATAATGGAAGGAGCTACTTTATGAAAGAAAATATTGAAAAATTTTGTTATATTAATACTTATTTCTCGATACAGAAGTTAACATTTTTATCATATTGTGTATATGATCCAAATGTACCGCTAACAATACAAAACTCAATTTTTTGATGTTAGGTCTTTTTGCATTTTAGGTGACAATTTGTTCTGAGCATCGATTCTGGTGAAAACTAGGAGTTTTGTCAGTTTAAACCTCAAGGAATGTCACACGTTAAAGTAACCTTTTGATCTACGATTTTCTTCTGGCGCCTTTGGTTCTGTGAGAATCCAATTCTGAATTTTCCTTTGTTAATCGCATAAGAAAATTATGCAATTTTATGTTCGATTAACGAAAAAATGTTGCATATTCGAGAAGAAATCGACATCTAAATTAAAAATAAATATGTATAGCAAAGAAATGTTCTTCAAAGTCCTAACGCATAATTCCCAGCTGACCTATTCTTTCTAAAGAGTGATTTTTTTGAGGTTAGGATTTTCATGCATTAGTATTTGACAGATCACGTGGGATTTCAGACATGGTGTCAAAGAGAAAGATGCTCAGTATGCTTTGACATTTCATCATGAATAGACTTACTAACGAGCAACGCTTGCAAATCATTGAATTTTATTATCAAAATGCGTGCTCTGTTAAGAAAGTTCAGAAAGAAAGAAATTGTGTTCAGCGACGAAGCTCATTTTTGGCTCAATGGGTACGTAAATAGGCAGAATTGTCGATTTTGGAGTGAATATCAGCCAGAAGCATTGCAAGAGCTACCAATGCATCCAGAAAAAGTCACAGTTTGGCGCGGTTTATGGGCTGGTGGCATCATTGGACCGTACTTCTTCAAAGATGATGCGAATCGTAACGTAACTGTGAATGGTGAGCGCTACCGTGAGATGATATCCAACTTTTTTTTGCCCAAAATGGAAGAACTGAACTTGGTTGACATGTGGTTTCAACAAGATGGCGCTACATGCCACACAGCTCGCGATTCTATGGCCATTTTGAGGGAAAACTTCGGAGAACAATTCATCTCAAGAAATGGACCGGTAAGTTGGCCACCAAGATCATGCGATTTGACGCCTTTAGACTATTTTTTGTGGGGCTACGTCAAGTCTAAAGTCTACAGAAATAAGCCAGCAACTATTCCAGCTTTGGAAGACAACATTTCCGAAGAAATTCGGGCTATTCCGGCCGAAATGCTCGAAAAAGTTGCCCAAAATTGGACTTTCCGAATGGACCACCTAAGACGCAGCCGCGGTCAACATTTAAATGAAATTATCTTCAAAAAGTAAATGTCATGGACCAATCTAACGTTTCAAATAAAGAACCGATGAGATTTTGCAAATTTTATGCGTTTTTTTTTAAAAAAAAGTTATCAAGCTCTTAAAAAATCACCCGTTATAAATGATGCCACCATTTTATTTGGGTACTCTGACACCGCCTCCATCACCACCACCCTCCCCATTTCCACATTCTAAATTCTTCTGAGTCTGATGATGATGTACATTTTGTTTTGTATTTCCATATCATATCCAGAGAATCATATGATTTCCATTAAATGAAATCATTTCTAGTCTTTTTTATTTCATTGTTTCGTTTGTTTTTTTTTTCTTTTTCAATTCAAAAGTTGCAATTCTGTTTGTTACGAAGAATTAAATGGCGCAGTGCAGTGAGTGTGTCTGTGTGTGTGTGCGCGGTTTTGTTTGTTATAACGTTGTATAAATTTAATTGTCAAATGCTATGTCGCCGTAATCAGCAGTTAAGTAAAATAGCAGAGCGCAACTGTGTTTTGTTTTTGTAGGGCGCTATAAAAGTAATGTCCGATTAAAAAGTGTTAAGTGAATCGCCATTCATTATACAATAGAAGATAACTGTTGGTCTGTGAAGTTGTGTTCTTTGTGGAAACTTTTTAATTCGCATATACGATCGCATATCCTCCTTTAAATCTTGGCCACTTCATAAACTCGATCATAGTTTTTTTCACTCCATTTGAAAAAACGATTATTGAAATTTATCGATTTATCCGGAAAAAATCGATAACTTGTTGGAACTTCTTAATTCGATTATGCGATATTTTTAGGAATAGGAATTTTGGGTTTAATTTTTTTTGAAGAAATTTTTCGTAGTCACTTTATAAACTCGAGCCTAGTTTTGTCACTACATATAAACATCGATTATCGAAATTTATCGATTTTATAGAGAAAATCGATAACTTGGAAATCAAATTTTTGGCAATTTTCTGTTTTTTTTTTTTATACGGACATGTTTCTAATTATCTCAAATAAAAACTCAATTAAGTTTTGTGCAAAAAAAATCCCCTGCCACACAAATTATTTGATGAAAACAAAAAAAGTAGATTTTTTCTATCAAATCATTTGATGAAAACAAAAAAAATCGATTTTTTTTTCGATCAATTTGAACTGAAACATAACATATAAGTCCCATTAGAATGACGTCGTGTGTATTTTAAAAATACAGTGCAGGCCTCATTTAATATTTTTTCAATATTAGTTTAACAAACATTTATATTGTTAACGATATCTTCAAAACATGACGAAATAATTATGGGACTCCTAAATGGCTTGGACGACTGTTATAAAATTTCAAATAGACTTAGTTGAATTATTGACAAACTGAAGTTCTGCAATAGATAGCTAGGTGTATTAGGGACTAAACAGTTGGGAATCCAAAATGTGACGCCTTGGAAAAAATGTGAGAAATCGATTTGTATCGATGAATTTTGGGATAAAATGACATAAGGGGTGTTAAAAAATACCCTACGGTCTGATAAAAACCAACTCTGATGCCCACAACTCACAACTTTAACAAATATGAACTATTCTAGCGAAAACTTGAAAACAAAGAAGCGCTGCATAATGGGGACTACGGAAAAAAATAATCGAAAATAATATTAAATTTCTGGAAATTTTTTTACTAAAATTTTAATTTTCGTCTAAGGTACCTTTAATGTTTTTACTCTCATAAAAATGTTGCGAAAATTATTTTCACATAGAAATTGTGGTTTTGAAACAACCTACAAAAAAATGGGAAAACATTTTTTTTTGAAAAAAAATCTTTTTTGGCACGAAAAAATCCCATAAAAATAGAAAAAAAATATTTTACATTCTAAAAAAGAAAACAAATTCTATATGTAAAAGATCTATCTATTGTAGACACAAAAGATTTTTTTTAAATATTTTTTTTATACCCTCCACCTCCAGGATGGGGTGTAATATATTCACTTTGTCATTCCATTTGTAACACCATGAAATATTCATCGGAGACCCCATAAAGTATATATATTCTGTATCCTGTAAAATTCTATGACGTTTTAGCCATGTCCGTCTGTTGGTCTGTCTGTCTGTTAAAAGCTGCCGAACGAAATGAGCTAGGAGGTTGACATTTTCCGTAAATGTGCCTTTTGGTTGCAGATCGATTGGGATTGAAATTGGGCGAAATCGGCCCAGAGTAAACATTTAAGCAATTTTTTGAAAAATTCTGATTTTTTTACACTTGAAATTTGTTGCGTACATTCCTGTTGTAACGTAAAAGCACTAAAAATTATATACACGTTTTAGTGGAATGTACATCACTCTAATTGCGTATATACGTAAAATAGAGGGATTGTTTTAAAATTCGTACTTTTAAAGCATATAATTGGAAAAGAGGGATAAAAATGGTAACACTCAAACCGCTGAAGTTGAAATCATGAAATTCGGTGTGTACTTTCATCTGACTGTGAAGGTGCAAAATAAAAGGAATTTTTTTTTCGAAATTTGTACTTTTAGGCGGAAAATGGGACGAATGGGAATAAAAATGGTACCAACCAAACGGTTGCAGCTATAATAATGAAATTTGGAGTGTACACTTCACTGACTGCGGTGACGCGAATAATAAAGAGATCTTCCGATATTCGTAGCATCAGGATCTAAATGGAATTAAATTTGGCTACAATTAAACGGTTGTAGCTAGAATCGTGATATTCAGTATTTGCACCCGTCTGTCTACATAGACGCGGAAAATAAGAGGTACGACTTTTTCTAAATTCGTACTTTTAAGGTCAAAATGGAGAAAGGAGTTAAACAGGTACCAATAAGACGGCTGTAGCTAAAATCATGAAATTAGGTGTGTACATTCCACTCTGAAACATATTGGATCTTCAATATTACAAGTTTTCCTATCAAAATGTTGTAGACGGAATCAAGAAATTGCAAATGGAAAAAAATCGGGCTTGAGGGAAATTGTTTCTACCTAATAATAATATTAGGGTACATTTTTGAAGATTTCTGAATAATATTTATATATAGTAAAGGACTATTAATATTATAATAATGAAGAATCACAATTTTCCTAATATGGTAGTGTACTTATATGTAACGTCGACAGCCTCTAATCTACCGATAATACTCTACAATACACTCCGTAGTGGAGGGTATATAAGATACGGCCCGGCCGACCTTAACGCCTTTTTATTTGTTTGCTCTAGAAACTACATAATTAAATCGATTTTGATCAAATTTAGCACAACAACATATTAACAGAAACTACATTAACTAGAAACTATAGGGAAATGTGTAAAATCGGTTCAGATTTTGATACAAATTTCGCTCCCGATTTTACTTTTTCCACACCAGAAATCACATATTTTAAAAGATTTTGATCTCAAAACGTTATGCTTCACCTGGAAATATACATTGCGAAAGCGGGTCACACCGGTCTATGACAAAGAGCACATGCCGAAATCCTCGCCGAAAATAAAATGTATCGGTGTGCACGAGCCATTATATTGTGTAAAAAATCGGATGTGACGAAAATTCGTCGTTTCGACAAGGAGTGCGCGAACCTTATGAAGGAGCGTTTTGGAAACCAAAGCCCAATTTTAAAATCACGTATCCAAATAAAATGATGTAGTTTGAAACCACAGTGGGTCGAGTTATCATAAAAATCAAAAACTTTTTCCCCTGTTTTTGCTTATTTTTTCTAATTTGCCTCAGAGAAATAAAAATGATATCCATCGTATCTTCTCGATATCGAATCACGCGATTAGACCCCAGATGTGAGACTTTATTAATTCGAAAATTCTGCGCAAAGCGTGCGCGAGCCTTTTAAATGAACTTTTTGGAAGCCAAATTTCAAATTAAAAAAAACGAATCCACGAAAAATATAGATCACAATTGGGTTGAGTCATCACAAAGCTTTTGTATTTATTTCACTAGTCCTTTGGCTAAGATGTGAATTGACATCTGTTTTTGGTAAGTTTCTTCTTCTTCTTCTAATTTGTTTATGAATTCGATCGTATCTTCTCGGTCTCCGAAGTGAAGACTTTACTTCAAAAATGCTGGCCAATGTGTGCGCGAGCCTTAGGACAGAAAGTTTTGGAAGTCAAATTCCAAACTTTAAAAATCCACGAATCCACGCAAAATATAGACCACCACGTGCTAATCATCACAAAAATCAAAAAAAAAAAAACTTTTTTGTATTTATTTTACTAGTCAAGGCGAGCCAAGGAATAACAAGTAAGAAGGCGTTAAGTTCGGCCGGGCCGAATCTTATATACCCTCCACCACGGAGTGCATTCCACAGTATTACCAGTAGATTAAAGAATGTCGAGGGAATGCGAATTGCAAATATCAAGTTAATACAAGCTAATATGTTCAAAAAACATGCTGAAATACTCTAAATATTAGGGGTATTTTCAGTACTTGTGAGGGAAAAATTTTTCCCTCTGGACCGATTTCGTCCACTTTCAATCCCAAGCGATCTACAACCATAAGAAACATTTAGGAAAAATTTGAACCTTCTAGCTCTTTTCGTTCGGCCGCTATCGTGCTTCCAACAGACAGACGGACAGACGGACATGGCTATATCGTCTTAGAATTTTACCACGACCCAGAATATATATACTTTATGGGGTCTCAGATAAATATTTCAAGGTGTTACAAACGGAATGACAAAGTGAATATACCCCCATCCTGGAGGTGGAGGGTATAAAAATGATTGGAATTTTATACTTCATACAGAGAAAATAAAAAAATAGATCGTGTCTTCTCGACATCGAATTCAGAGATTAGCTCCCAGAAGTGAGACTTTAAATCTATTAGTGCGAAAATTCTACCTAAGGTGTGGGCGAGCCTAAGGATGGAACTTTTTGGACGCCAAATTAAAAAAATCCACGAATCCACGCAAAATATAGACCACCGTGGGTCGAGTCATCACAAATCATCTTTTTTTGTATTTATATTTCCAGTCCTTTGGCTAAGATGTAAATTGTCCGTTGTTTTTGCTTATATTGGAATATTATACTTCATTCGGAGAAAATAAAATATGATTTCGATCGTATCTTTTCGATATCGAATCCCGTGATTAGCTACCAAAACTGAAATTTTTGATCTATTAATTCGAAAATTCTGCGCAAAGTGTGCGCGAGCCTTACGAAGAAACTTTTTGGAAGCCAAAGTCCAAATTTAAAAACATTATTCCAAGCAAAATATAGGACCACCGTGGGTCGAGTCATCACAAAAACCTAAAACTTTTTTCTATTTACATCTCTAGTCCTTTGGTTAAGATTTGACCGCTGTTTTTGCTTATTTTTTTCTTTTTCTTCCAATTTGTTGCCCCATTTATTTACAGAGAAATAAAAATTATTGGAATTTCATACTTCATTCAGAGAAAATAAAATATGATTTCGATCGTATCTTCTCGATATTAAATTCCGCGATTAGCCACCATAAGTAAGATTTTAGATCTATTAGTTCGAAAATTCTGTGCAAGGTGTACGCGAGCCTTAGGAAAGAACGTTTTGGAAGCCAAAGTTCAAATTTAAGAACACGAATCCCGTCAAAATGCTGTATTTTGAGACCACCGTGGGGCCAGTCATCACCAAATGCAATTTTTTTGTATTTATTTCTCTAGTCCTTTGGCTAAGATATGAATTATTCCACTGTTTTTGCTTATTTTTCTCTTCTTCTAATTTTTTTTGGTGTGAAACCACCGTGGGTCCAGTTTTCGATTTTTTTTTTGTTTTTCTATCTCTAGTTCTTTGGCAAAGACAAGAATTGTCTACCGTTTTTTGCATATTTTTTTTAAACACGAAATTTTTAGTGTGACACCACCGTGGGTCGAGTCATCACAAAAATCGAAAACTTTTTTTGTTTTTCTATCTCTAGTTCTTTGGCAAAGACAAGAATTGTCTACCGTTTTTTGCATATTTTTTTTAAAAACACGAAATTTTTAGTGTGACACCACCGTGGGTCGAGTCATCACAAAAATCGAAAACTTTTTTTGTTTTTCTATCTCTAAGACAAGAATTGTCTACCGTTTTTGCTTATTTTTTTTCTTCTAATTTGTTGCCCCTCCATCTTTCTGTTCATGTTTTTTATCTCTACTTTTGTGCCTTATTCTATATTGAAACTACACAAAAAAAACCTCTGTTAACCGGAAATTAAAAATGCTTGCGAGAGTTCATGCCGAAAATTTTAAAAATAAACATGTGAAAATGTTCGTGGAAGCGGGGACGTGCGGAGAAGGTGAGAAACCGAAAAAACACAAATACGCGAATACAACAACTGCACAAACTACAAGCAACTTTCACTTGAGAAAATGAGCAACCAAATGAACAAAAAGTGGCGGAATAATGATGATGATGACGGTGGCGATGACGCCGATGATGATGACGACGGGGTAATTTATGAGTTTTTTTTTTGGATTTTTTTTGTGTTTCAATGAGAGTTTTTCCGCAATTAATTACCTTGTTTTGCGTGGAAATAAAAACGAGTGTTCAAAAACAAAAAGGCGTTGTTGTATCAAAGAGGCAGAGATGGAGAGTAAAAGAAAAATGTGAAGAAACAACTGAAAATCGCGGTAATCAATGTAAGCTGTTCGGCGGAGTAAGTAATATTACCACTGGTTTTTAAGGAAATTGTTGACGAATTTGTTTAACCGGACTTCAAATATTTACACAAATTTCAATTTTTAAAAATTTGAATTTGATTTTGATCTTGTTTTTTTTTCTTTGTTTTCAATTTTGTTAAATTGCACGGTTTTGCACTTTGAAATTTTCTTTATTTTTTCTTCAGATTTGCGAAAAATTTCTTAAATAATTTTTTTATTATTCATTCTTTCAAAACTTTTGTTCTTTTTTTCTTCTCCTTCTTCTTTTTTGCTTTTCGTTTTTGTTTGTTTCTTTCTTCTTTTTCAACTCTTGTTTCGTTGCGAACTTTTGTATATATTCGGCCCCCTTTGGGTTGGGTTTGCTTTACGTTTTTAGCTTTCCGCTGCTTTTCTTTCGTCTGGGTTTTTTCCGGTGTGGAATACTTTCAATTCCTTCTCGTCGTTACTTTGTGTATTCCAAGTGGCGTCTGTGTGTGTGTGTGTGGGTGTGTTCTTTTTGCTATTTATTAAATTAATAATCGCACGCGCTGCTGCTGATGATTGGTTTCGCCGAAAATTCAATTCGTTATCCGTTTTATTCGCTTTATTCGCCCGTTATACGACGCGATAGTATCTCGATTAGATATCGACAGGTGTCAATTCTAAGACGCTGATCAATCACAATATTTAGCAGATTAGAGCTTCTGCAAGATGAGCACAGTTTCATCATTTGATGTGGACTGACGGCAGCGATTTCAGTATTTCGGCCAACAAGCCTCGCAACAAAGCAGTTGCCATAGACAATATGCACAAGTATTGAAATCACTCTCGCTCTCTCTCTCTTTCGCACTCCCTCTCTCTTTAACAGTGCAAATATAAAATCTTTTGAACTTTGTTATATACCCACAAAATACGAAATACAAACTCTCAGATACTCTCATCTTGAAGTAAAATCCATAGGATACTACTCTCTCTCTCTCTCTCTCTCTCTGAGTCTCTTTAAATCATTTCATTCTCTTAAATTCTTGTTCTTCTCAAAAAAAGTCTCCACATTCACTCTGAAGTCTCCCCCTCTTCAATCATGCATTAATCATTATTAATTTGCTTCAACATTCTTTTAATTTAAATTCATTTAAAAAAAAAAACATTTTCTTCATATAATACTATATATCTTGTTGTTGTTTTAAAACAACATATAAATGCTGGTTAACCAGCCAATTCGGGGAATTTTGTTTTTCCTCCCCCCTCCCAAAAAAACCGGCTGCAGCTGATGGCTGACCTCAAAGTCCATGGATTTTGTTCAGTAATAAACCAATTCATCCCACAATACTCAGATAATGTGAGAGCACCACTTGTGTGCTATCTCTCCAGACGGTTAATGACCAGTACACCAATCAAAAACAGGTCGAAATTCGTCAGACAAATTAGGTAATTTAGAAAGGAACATCGTAAGAAACAGAGAGACGAATTAGTGAATTAATCATCGAAGCATTGGGTCTCCGAGTCACTGACTTTACTTAACTATATCTCCCCCCTCTATAACTTTGGATTACAAAATTTCCAAAAGTTTTATAACACATCTGACAAAGGAAAGGAAAGGATGTATTTTTCTCACATAGACAAAGGATTTAGTCTATATATTTCAACTGGCTTCGAACAGAACATCAGGTATCGGAAAGAAATCGTTAAAACTAACCGACAATGTCTGAGGTAAATCGGCAGAATTCCAAATTAATTATTTCCACATTTCAACTATTCCTTGAAACTTTGGATCTTTAATTCAATGGAATAAATTCAGACATAGGACAGAAATCGCTACGAAAAATATATATGGGCTGGTTGGCAAAAAAAAAAAAAAAAAACAATTAAAAACGGCGTTAAGTTCGGCCGGGCCGAACTTTATATTCCCTTCACCATGGATTCCATTCCACAGAGGTTGTCGGTTTTCGTAGAAGTGCAGTAATATCACAGGAAAATATATTTTTTTAAATATAGCCAAACCAAAACAAATACAAATATTGAAAAAATAATTTTATAAATAAATATAATATTTTAATTATTTCAAACCACGCTTATAAGGTAATGCTACCAATACGTCAATTCAAAAAATAAATATTCTTATATTTATATTTTCAAAAATATTGTCAAAGCCATAAATATTTCCATTCTATTTTAATTCCAAAAATACAAATTTTGAAAATCCATTATCAGACGTACATAGTGCAAAATAACCTAACTTCATGATTCCACCCATTTTTTGCCGTTAAAGAAAAAGTACGTATTTGAAAAAAACTTTTTATTTTGCGTGTCTATGCAGTCAGAGGAATGTATACACCGAATTCCATGATTCCAGCTGCGCACATTTGGTAGGTACCATTTTTACCCCCTTGACGTTTCTACGCAATTAGAATTTCATCATTCTGTAGTCGTTTAGTTGGTACTATTTTTATCCCTCTGTACCATTGTATCCCTTGAAAGTACTAATTTCGAAAAATTCGTCTATTTTCCGTGTCTACGCAGTCAGAGGAATGTATACTCCGAATTCCATGATTCCAGCTGCGCCCATTTGGTCAGTACCATTTTTACCCTATTGACGTTTCTACGCAATTAGAATTTCATCATTCTAGCTGTAGTCGTTTAGTTGGTACTATTTTTATCCCTCTGTACCATTGTATCCCTTGAAAGTACTAATTTCGAAAAATTCGTCCGTGTCTACGCAGTCAGAGGAATGTATACTCCGAATTTCATGGCTCTAGCAGCGGTCATTGGATTGGTACTATTTTTAACCCCTTCTTTCATTTTAACCCCAAAAAGTACGAATTTCGAAAAATCAGCTTAATTACTGTGTCTACACACTCAGAGGAATGTATACTCCGAATTTCATGACTCTAGCTGCGGTCATTAGATTGGTACTATTTGTATCCCCTTTTTTCATTTTAACCCCAAAAAGTACGAAGTTTGAAAAATCCATGTATTTTACTTGTCTATGCAATCAGAGGAATGTATACACCGAATTTCATTATTCTAGGTACAGCCGTTTGGTTGGTACCATTTTTATCCCTCTGTACCCATTGTATCCCTTTAAAGTACGAAGTTGGAAAAAACCTTTTATTTTTCCTGTCTACGTAGGCAAAGGAATATATACTCCGAATTTCATGACTCTAGCTGCGGTAATTTGTTTGGTACTATTTTTATCCCCTTTTTCTATTTTGACCCCAAAAAGTACGAATTTCGAAAAATCAGTTTATTTTCCGTGTCTACACAGTAAGAGGAATGTATACTCCGAATTTCATGACTCTTCGGTCATTTGATTGGTACTATTTGTATACCCTTTTTTCATTTTAACCCTTAAAAGTACGAATTTGGAAAAAATACTTTTATATTATGTATCTACTCAATTAGAGGAATGTACACACCGAATTTCGTGTTCCTAGCTGTTGTCGTTTAATAAAGGGTGACTTTTTAAGAGCTTGATAACTTTTTTTTTAAAAAAAACGCATAAAATTTGCAAAATCTCATCGGTTCTTTATTTGAAACGTTAGATTGGTCCATGACATTTACTTTTTGAAGATAATTTCATTTAAATGTTGACCGCGGCTGCGTCTTAGGTGGTCCATCCGCTTAGTCCAATTTTGGCATTTCCACGTTTTTGAGTAACAGAGACCCAATTGGTGCGAACGGCGACGAATCGAAAATTGGTGGTCATCATTAACACTGGCCGATACAGCTGCGATATTTTCTTCAGTTCGCACTCTACGTAAGCGTGTTGGTGGTTTAATGTCCAACAATGTAAATTTGGTGCGAAATTTAGTCACAATAGCCCGAATAGCCGCTTCAGTGGGTCGATTAAACTGACCATAAAATGGAAGCGCGCAATGAACTTTCTTAACAGAGCACGCATTTTGATAATAAAATTCAATAATTTGCAAGCGTTGTTCGTTTGTAAGACGATTCATGATGAAATGTCAAAGCATACTGAGCATCTTTCTCTTTGACACCATGTCTGAAATCCCACGTGATCTGTCAAATACTAATGCATGAAAATCCTAACCTCAAAAAAAGCACTCTTTATGTACCATTTTTATCGCTATTTTGCCCCATTTCACCCCCTACGAATAAGAATCACTTTATGGTGCAGTTTTTTGCTATAAGGGTAATACGCATACCAAATATCAAGCAAATATAAACAGACATATTCAAAAAACATGCTTAAATACGCTAAAATAGTAGGGATTATTATGGGTATTTTTAGTCCTTGTGAGGGAAAATTTTTTCCCTTTGGGCCGATTTCGCCCCATTTCAATCCCAACAGATCTACGACTATAAGACGCATTTATGTAAAATTTGAACGTTATATCTCCTTTCGTTTAGATGCTAGCGTGCTTTCAACAGACGGACGGACGGACATGGCTAGATCGTCTTAGAATTTTATGACGATCAAGAATTTATATACTTTATAGGGTCTCAGGTCGATATTTCAAGGTGTTACAAACGGAATGACCACGTTAGTATACCCCCATCCTGGAGGTGGAGGGTATAATAACCGAAAATGTCTGAAGGAAATCTGAAGAATTCCAAATTTTACCATAATTCGTTCAATATTTCAAATAATTCTCGACTATTTGGATCATTTATTCAATGGAAATCTTTCAGATATCGGGCAGAGACCGTTAGAAAAAAGCATTTGGGCCAACCCAAAAGCTACCAGACTATGTCTAATTCGTTCAATATTGTAATTAATCCTCTTTGGATCATTGATTGAATGAACAAATAACGAACAGAAATCGTTAGAAAATGCATTTGGATGGAGGGCCCAAAAAAACTACCCGACAATGTCTGAAGGAAATCGGTAAAATTCCGAATTCGTTCAATATTTCAAATAATCCTAGAATTTTTTAATCACTAATTCAATAGAAGAAATTCGGATATCTGAAAGAAATCTTCGCGAAAAATCCATGGGCTGGTTGACCCAAAAACTAACCGAAAATGTCTGAGGATAATCGGCGGAAATTCAAATCGTCGCATAAATCGGCAGAATTTCAATTTGTCGTATAACTTCTTCATCATTTCAACTAATCCTCGTAATTTTGGATCATTTGGATCAAACAAACTAACCGAACATATCTGAGGTAAATCGGCAAAATTTCAAATATTCGCATAAGCCGTTCAACACTTCAACTAATGCTCGCAAATATGGAAAGAAATCGTTATGAAAAATGTATTCGGTTCAAAAACTAACCGAAAAAATATCATATATTTGGCAATGTTTTTATAGACGTTGCATTCACCTGCAATATGGACGATATTGTCACACCGCTTCTTGTACCTCCCACGGAAGTTGCCATAAGCTTTGGTTTAAATGAAACTGATATGAAAGTCGACATCTGTTGCAATTTTATGTATGAAAATGTTTTAATAATCACTTTCAATCTGTAAAATATTTATGCTTTTGCCACACCCCTTCTAAAGGGTGAATTTTAGCTATTATCTTTTTGGCAACACTGGTTTAAACAGCTGACGCACGTTTCGTGTTTTGTTTCACTGTCAAACATTTTCAGTTTGGTCTATAATCTAACCATGAATCGTCTTACAAACGAACAACGCTTGCAAATTATTGACTTTTATTATCAAAATGCGTGCTCTGTTAAGAAAGTTCATCGCGCGCTTCCATTTTATGGTCAGTTTAATCGACCCACTGAAGCGGCTATTATATGATGACCATCAATTATCGATTCGTCGCCGGCCCTTATAACTTCCATACATATATATGATCTCTGATAGTGAGGGTATACATAAGTCGGTTTAGCCGACTGACATTTTCTTACTTTTACTTGCTTTCGTGTTTTTAAATTTGAGATATGAATTCAAAACATAAATGTTTTTGAACTAATCTCTTTATTTACAGTACCTAAGAATAATTAAATTTAAGAAGACGTCCAATTCAGAATGTCAGACATCGCTACGAAATTACACAGACAACTCGGAACAAACGATAGATAGCACATGTTCAGTTCTATCCCGAAAGAAATTCAGTGCGAAGTCCATACAAATTATTGGAAGAGTTCAGACAATGTACATTCTTGTCATTGATACCAGAGTCAATGCACGAACGTTTGATTTACTGGGAATATTTTGCGGGTCGAAAATGCTGCAGTTTGTAACAGCTTTTCTGGTATCTTATATAAAAGAATAATCAATAAAATTTAAGGCAAATGACCTAATGAAGTGGCTCATGTTCATTTTTGTCTTCGTTAATCGTCAGGAATGGGTATGAAGGATATGATAAATATTTTGGTAATAAAGTAAGAACATTTTTTGTTTGTTCTTGAAGAGGAGTTAAATATTTTTCTGCTTCATCCCTGATAAATGGGTCTATATGAAAACATGTATAAAGACATTTGTATAAAGGCTATATCTACATTTAAACCGATTTGCTTAATATTAAATATCGTTCGTATTACCCCGACAAAATGCACATATAAAGTTTCATTTGAATCGGTCAAGAATTGCGACCTGTAGTTTGATTACAGGAATAGATGCACAGACAGACAGACATTGCTAAATCGACTCAGAAAGCGGATCTATGTCGATCTGTATTATATTGCCTCTTTTAGTTGTTACAAACAGAGGCATATCGACAACAACAACAAGTATGTTTTAAAACTAAACAAACAAAACATTTAAAAAATAATTTTAAATGTAATAATTTCTTATTATTTTAAATAAATGTATTTTAATTGAGTTCCAATCAGGAGAAAATAATAAAATCGATAAATCGTAAAAAAAATCGACTCCATCCGTAATGCCTTCATTCTTCCAGCGGATCCGAAGAGAAGACATTTTAGAAGTCCTTCTATGGGGAGGCCTTCCAAATTTTCCTGCTGGGTTATTGGAAATATATCCCTGTATAGTGATATTGTAGGGTATCTCACTGGACGATTAGCAACTATTTTTGAAGATTTTGTTTGTGTCCGTTGGAGTGATTTAAGTTCATCATTCATCTCTTATAACCATACAATATAACCAAACAAATAAAATTACTTTGAACAAGTGCTTGGTATGTACAGTTGCGCTCAAAATAATAGTAGTGATACTCTTTAAAAAGTTTTTCTCTTCTAATTCTTTCGATCACCGAACTAAACTATTAAACACGGAGGAGCTCTGATCTGGGCGTGCTTTTCGTATTACGCCGTAGGGCCTATATATTGGATTGACACCTGTACGTGTATATAATGCATGAAATAATGCTACCGTATGCCAGCGAAGAAATGCAACTGATTTGGATATATCAACAGGACAACTATCCCAAGCACACTAGTAAAGTTGCCAAGCTGTGGTTTTAGACCAATAATATAAATGTCCTTGAATGGCTAGCGCAGTCCCCAGACCTCAACCCAATAGAGAATTTGTGGTGCGATGTGAAGAAAGCAGTTGCCCAGTCTCAACCAACAAGTGTATCTCAACTTTGGGAAATCGTCCAGCGAGCGTGGAGCTCCATACCTGTTCAAAGATGCCAACAACTTATGGGCTCGATAACGAAGCGCTGTTCTGCCGTAATTGCTTACAGAGTCAGTATTAATACAATCTAAAAATCTATATAAAGTCTTAATATAAAAACAAAATCGATATAATATCAATGTTTTTATTCATTTTTCTTCCAAATGTGATGAGCACTAGTATTATTTTGTGCGGCCTTTTTAAGGGGCTTTTAAAAAATTAATAAAAATGTTTCCTAAATAGTTTTAAATCGCTGATATTGTCTTTCTTGTAAAACTTTAAGAATAAACTATGATTTTTAAAAGTTATGGACTTCTTAATAAATATGTTTTTAAGTAATACATTTTTTCCCATGGGCACTACTATTATTTTGAGCGCAGCTGTATATTAAACTTGTAAAGTAGACCCAAAGCCTGCAAAGATTTTGTTTTTAAATGCGAAAAAAATGTTTTTTTTTTTAAATTTTTTGCTGGCACGAGGAAAAAAATAATATTTTGTCCTATTTGAAGAAAATCTATGGACAAATGTAGAATTTATGGCCATTATTGTCTTTCCGTCTATAAAGAGCGTCATAACTTCTATATTTATCCATAGATCTTTTGCAAATAGACAAAGGTTTCTTGGACGAAAATACGAATTTTAGTAAAAAAAAAAAAATTCATAAAAATTTTTAATATCGAGTGTAGAAAGCTTAAAAACGCCAGAAAATGTTATACATGACCCCTCGGAAAATTTATGCTGCAGTGTTACTTTTTCAAAATTTAATTTATAGAAATGTTCCTGGTGTTCTTCGATGTAAAAATTGTAAATTTGTACTTTTCTATAAGACGAAAATTTCCTGAAAATTATAATGGATGTGAAGATAAATTCGTAAGTTAAATACGTCCCACACCCAAGACAGAAAACAATTTAGCTTGTGGAACCACAAGTATCTGAAAAGCTATATATATTTGATCTCAAACGGAATTTGAACGCACTCTTTCTTGGAAAATATTCTTCTTACCAAGGGCTAAATAATTACCTTTGGAATACCCGATTAATGTATTCTAATTTTCGAGATATAGGACAATCAAAATTCGCTATATCTACCCGATATCTGAAAAGCTATATATCTCCGATCTCAAACGGAATTTGGACCAACTATTTTTTGGAAAATATTCTACTTACCAAGGGCTAAATAATTGCCTTTGGAATATACGATTCATATATTCTAGTTTTCGAGATATCGGACAATCAATATTCTATATATATATACCCGATATCTGAAAAGCTATATATCTTCGATCTCAAACGGAATATGGACCAACTATTTTTTGGAAAATATTCTACTTACCAAGGGCTAAATAATTGCCTTTGGAATATACGATTCATGTATTCTAGTTTTCGAGATATCGGCTCTTCAATGTCACATCAATACATGAACTAAAATCGCTTATTTTGTATAGTTTTTGGACTTTAGAGTATTTCGATGCAATGAAATAATTGGAACGGAAAATATTGTTAAAAAATAATTACATAATTCCTTTTATTTTTATTATTTTTTAGTGTTTTTATGAAAAAAAATATTTTTTAAATACGTTCCACAAGCTAAATTGGTTTGTGTCTTGGGTGTGGGACGAATTTAACTTACGAATTTATCTCCACACCCTTAAAATTATATTTCCCCAAAAAGTTAGGAATTTATTAAAATTACATTATGACAAAATTCTTTTTTTTTCGATCTACCCTAGTGTCTGCAATTTCAGATTTTTGACATTTATTTCATTTAAATCGGATAGCTGAATAAAATTTCTGTTCCGTTTCACATGAATTTAGTCTATAGGAGAACAGGTATCTTTTTGGAATATATCAAAAATTTCTTGACTTTAAAATTCTCCGAAATTTCTTTGAGATATCCACAACCTGATGGCAACTCTATGGCATGTTGTGTACTTTGTCATTTGGAGACTTCTCACAGTTTGCCCTGTTGAATAACTAAAGTAAAGAGAAGACAGTGTTTATATACCACGAAACTCTCTCTCTCTCTCTCTAAATGTGACTCACTTGTTTTTTCGCTCTCTCTCAATAAACTCTTGTTAGAGAGTTGTCATATACCTCGCACTCGTTCTTAGATATTTATGTACTCATATGAGCGATATGTATACAACAACTACGTCATTGAATCAACAACAATAACAACGAGTCTACCACCGTCATCATCAACATCATCGTGAACAACGCCATCATCATCATCGCATAGCGAGCGAACTTTTACGTTGCAAACAAACAATAAAGGTTGCTGCCACTGCCATAGAACAAAAAGGAGCCGCAGGGCTCCATGCCAAGTCCATCAATTATGGAGGAAGAGTTGGGTGCAGTGTTGTGTTTGTCAGGCGGAAGGGAGGGAGGCAAGTGGGGGTCATTTTAGGCTAAAAGTGAATGTAAAACTCAAGTGGCTGGTATCCTTTGATATTTGTGGTGGTGGATAGAATGGACGAGGTGGAGCGAGCTAACTCCAAAGTTTACTGAAAGTGCATCCGCAAAAAGTCAACCAACTACCTATTATATACTTTTTAAATGTCACGGTTAAAGGAGGAAGTAGCTGGTGCGGTGACATGTCCATCCCAGTGGGTGGTGGTATATTTACTAGGAAAAATAAAGAAAACTTCCTTCCATTGAACGCATAAGAGTGTGGGTATTTGTGCAGTCCTTCCGCGAAGCATGGAAAAAACCTCCACAACCGAAATTTCCACGAACACGAGCAAGAGTTCATTGGTGGGGGAGGGGGAAACGTCCTCCAAACACAAAATTATTAAAGTTCCCCGTTATAGGGTGGACGACTCAATTTCCTTGAGCTGTGCAGGGGGAGGATGAGGAGGAGTATAGCTAATCTTAGAAAACCCTCCAAATCATGCGATAAGTCACCACATCCTAGGGAAACTTCCGTGAGTGCAAAACATGAAGAGCTGTGGGATTTTCCTCTTCCTTTCTACTACTACTACCTAGTTGCAGCAATGCAGCAGTGTCGGCAAATGTCCGCCGCTTGTGCATGTTTGGCTGGTTGTTGAAGTGGTCTTGTTGGAGCGTGGGAACAGGAAAAAAGGCCAAAACTAGTTTATGGCCTCATATTCACACCACATCGCACCACACAGATACTGTTGCCAAAGAGGAACATTAAAAATAAATCAAGTGGATGTGCAAAAAATACACCCAACGGCGACGGAAAACGTCACAAGACACGAGAGCTGCATTAGAAGGGGAAACAGATGTCCGGTGGTGAGAAAGATGTGTAGGGAGGGTAAGGAAGTCCAGGGCAATTTTATATTCAGAAATTCATCAAGACACAAATTGAGTTTCATAAAAATATTCGACCACTTCGGTCATTCGTTATTCTGTGTATTTATGAAGGAATATGGAATTATATTCTATTCAAAAATATGAAAATATAGCCTTGAGGTAGAATCGAAAGTAAAGTATTTTTGCCATAAGAGTCGTTACATGTCAAGCGATCTCGATATCTTGAATTGTTGTGAAAGTTTTTGTATGAATTCTTCTCATAAAAATATGTTATACTTGTTTTTTTTTAATATTTTTATGACCAATTTAAAAGTGGTGAAATTGAGATTTGAGAGAAGGATGTGAAGGGAGGGGAAAGAAGTCCAGGGCAATTTTATATTTAGAAATCCATAACACAAATTGAGTTTCATATCCTGTGTGGGGATAACTCATCTGTATAGAATGCTTGCGTTTCCATGCCATCATCAGCCGTATATACACTTACATTTTTGAAAATATGCACCCGAATCAATCACTAATCAAAAGAAAGTATTTCTAAATAAATAACTCACCACGAAATATTTTTAGCCAGCTCAGTCATTCTGGCGCACCCAAGATCGTCAAATTGTATATTTAGAGTTTTTTTTCATAACTCGTTATAAAGATATAGCTTTTTTTTTAAACCGTTAAATAGAGGTCTTTTTTTACTTTAACTCTTTTGCTCATAGATTCTTCAATAATGGTTCGAATTAGATATTATTTTATTTTATTTTTCATAATCGAACTAGAAATACCTATGCTGAAAGTGGGTAAGATTTAGATATAGCCCCCATACAAATGTCGCTCCCGATTTGACTTTTTCAACTCTAGAAACCACATATTACACCCGATTTTCTTTAAATTCTGCACAACATCTTATAATCGAACTAGAAATACCTATGCTGAAAGTGGGTAAGATCGGTTCAGATTTATATATAGCTCCCATATAAATTTCGCTTCCGATTTGACTTTTTTCGCTCTAGAAACCACATTTTTTATCAGATTGGCTTCAGATTTGGCAAAACATCTTATATTTAAATTAGGAACACCTATGTTGAAAATTAGTAAGATCGGTTCAGAGTTAGATATAGCCCCCATACAAATGTCGCTCCCGATTTGACTTTTTCCGCTCTAGGAACCACATATTACGCCCGATTTTCTTTAAATTCTGCGCAACATCTTATAATCTTACTAGAAACACCTATGCTGAAATTGGTTAAGATCGGTTCAGATTTAGATATAGCCCCCATATAAATGTCGCTCCCGATTTGACTTTTGCCGCTTTAAAAGGCACATATTGTGCTCGATTTTCTTTAAATTTGGCACAAGATCTTATAATCTGACTAGAAACACCTATGCAGAAATTGGTTAAGATCGGTTCAGATTTAGATATAGCCCCCATATAAATGTCGCTCTCGATTTGACTTTTGCCGCTTTAAAAGCCACATATTGTGCTCGATTTTCTTTAAATTTGGCACAAGATCTTATAATCTGACTAGAAACACCTATGCAGAAATTGGTTAAGATCGGTTCAGATTTAGATATAGCCCCCATATAAATGTCGCTCTCGATTTGACTTTTGCCGCTTTAAAAGCCACATATTGTGCTCGATTTTCTTTAAATTTGGCACAAGATCTTATAATCTGACTAGAAACACCTATGCAGAAATTGGTTAAGATCGGTTCAGATTTAGATATAGCCCCCATATAAATGTCGCTCTCGATTTGACTTTTGCCGCTTTAAAAGCCACATATTGTGCTCGATTTTCTTTAAATTTGGCACAAGATCTTATAATGTGACTAGAAACACCTATGCAGAAATTGGTTAAGATCGGTTCAGATTTAGATATAGCCCCCATATAAATGTCGCTCTCGATTTGACTTTTGCCGCTTTAAAAGCCACATATTGTGCTCGATTTTCTTTAAATTTGGCACAAGATCTTATAATCTGACTAGAAACACCTATGCAGAAATTGGTTAAGATCGGTTCAGATTTAGATATAGCCCCCATACAAATGTCGCTCCTGATTTAACTTTTGCCGCTTTAAAAGCCACATATTGTGCTCGATTTTCTTTAAATTTGGCACAACATCTCATAATATAACTAGAAACAGCTGTGGCTAAAGCGAGCTAGATTGGTTCAGATTTAGATATAGCCCCCATACAAATGTCGCTCCCGATTTGACTTTTGCGCTATAGAAACCACCTATTGTACCCGATTTTCTTTCAAATTGGCACAACATCTTATAGTCCAACTAAACAAACCTATGGTGAAAGTGGGTAAGATCGGTTCAGATTTAAATATACTCAAATACAAATGTTGCTCCCAAAAGTTTAACCGATTTTGGCCAAACTATACACTATATATTTCACCTATTTCGTTCCAGGTTTCAATATATCCTCATACAAATGTCCTTTACGATTTAACATTTTTTGTCAACACACATACATTTACAGGATACAACAAAACTTCCCGTTTTCACTTTTTCACCGAATTGAATTGAATTGAATTGGGATAGAAAGTGGAGTGTATCATAGAGTCGGCCCCGCCCGACTTTAGCCTTTCCTTACTTGTTTTTAAATACGTTCCACAAGCTAAATTGGCTTGTGTCTTGGGTGTGGGCGTATTTAACTTATGAATTTATCTTCACACCCTTCATAAAATATAACTCCTGAAATACTTGACCGATTTTAACGTACCGTAGATTTTGTTTTATTAGATTTTTTATAGTATTTAAATTTTGTGTTAACAAACTAATGAAGAAATTATAATTCTGATGATTTTCACTGAAATTTGATTTTGTATAAAATATATTGAAAAAAAAACTTAAAAGTTAGTACATCATTGCACGACTTCCAAACTCACACAGTCGCTGAAAATACATCAAAGAACACTACTATAAAAATTAAAAAAAAGACAATTATTGTAATCATTTCGAAAATCAAAATACCAAAAGAAATAAAATTTTAAAAACAATAAAAAACATTTTTTAAAGTAATTGAAATTAGCTTCAAGACAAGTTATAGTATATTAAAATCGGTCAAAATTTCAAGCGTTACAGACAGATTGAATGAACAAAGCTTTTTGAAAAAAATCGAAATTACAGTGCTGCACAGTAGCTCAAAATAAAAATTCATCGGCCAAAAATTCAATAACTTTTGTTCTAGTAAACATTTTTGAGTTCTGTAAAAAAAATTGAAATTAGACAAGAACCCAAGGATTATATTGAGATTGTCAAATCTGGCAATCGGTAAAAAATATTTGCCTATGTTTTTAACATTATTTTATAGTCCGGGAGTCAGCAATGTGTTTGGTTACACTATAAGTATCACGGCAGTTCCTTTATTTCTGGAAAGAAAAAAATGCATGTCTGGCAAAACTTCTAGGGAAGCTTTGGACCTCCTGAGACTTTTAATGTCGAAAAAATGGGTACCATTCACACAATTTTGTCATGACTGTAATATATATATGTATATATGAAAGCTCTTACCCCTACAAGTTACCAGCCAGACCAGTCAGGAGGTTAGAAGTGCATGTATGTGAAAATAAATTCGAATACAACTTGCAATAACAGAGCTGTTAACAGAGCAGCGCTGTTAACAGAGCTCTGTTAGGAGTTAACAGAGGAAACAAATTCTGATGGAGGGTAACTGTGGGAGTTTATAGTATCCAAACGGAAAATATTGGGTGAATAAAATTATAGCACAGATAGCCCTGGGCGTGCCCTATCCGAATTTGGCCCCCACATAGTTCAGATGTCTCTACAATTCATACAATCTTGAATTTCGTAGAAGCATATTTTTGGGCCCATCGAGTTCAAAAATATGAGCCCACCGAAACCAAACGGAAAATATTGTGTGAATAAAATTTATAGCAAACCTTCAGGGGGTGGTTTTGGTTCCCGGCAATTTTTAAGGTCGAAAAAAAGTAGTGATATTTCCACCCTTTCCCTATAAGTAAAATTGCCAAATCTTTTATGACCACTTCCTTTCAATGAACAAAGAAAAAAATCCATGTCTGGCAAACTTTCGGGGTGGCTTTGGCCCACTGTCAATCCCTAATACAAATTTCAAT